>CALSBZ010004021.1:177029-193337 GCA_943591055.1 Gobionotothen gibberifrons
TCTCACGATACATGGCCCCATTCATTCTTTCCTTTACACGGATCAGTTGTCCTGGTCCCTTTGCAGAAAAACAGCCCCAAAGCATGATGTTGCCACCCCCATGTTTCACAGTAGGTATGGTGTTCTTTGGATGCAACTCAGCATTCTTTCTCCTCCAAACACGTCTAGTTGAGTTTTTACCAAAAAGTTCTATTTTGGTTTCATCTTACCATATGACATTCTCCCAATCCTCTTCTGGATCATCTAAATGCTCTCTAGCAAACTTCAGACGGGCCTGGACATTTACTGGCTTAAGCAGGGGGACACGTCTGGCACTGCAGGATTTGAGTCCCTGGCGGCGTAGTGTGTTACTGATGGTAGCCTTTGTTACTTTGGTCCCAGCTCTATGCAGGTCATTGACTAGGTCCCCCCGTGTGCTTCTGGGATGTTTGCTCACCGTTCTTGTGATCATTTTGACCCCACGGGGTGAGATCTTGCGTGGAGCCCCAGATCGAGGGAGATTATCAGTGGTCTTGTATGTCTTCCATTTTCTAATAATTGCTCCCACAGTTGATTTCTTCACACCAAGCTGCTTACCTATTGCAGATTCAGTCTCCCCAGCCTGGTGCAGGTCTACAATTGTGTTTCTGGTGTCCTTTGACAGCTCTTTGGTCTTGGCCATAGTGGAGTTTGGAGTGTGACTGTTTGAGGTTGTGGACAGGTGTCTTTTATACTGATAACGAGTTCAAACAGGTCCAATGAATACAGTTAACGAGTGGAGGACAGAGGAGGCTCTTAAAGAAGAAGTTACAGGTCTGTGAGAGCCAGAAATCTTGTTTGTTTGTAGGTGACCAAATACTTCTTTTACCGAGGAATTTACCGATTAATTCATTAAAAATCAGACAATGTGATTTTCCGTTTTTTTTCTTCTCATCCTGTCTCTCATAGTTGAGGTATACCTAGGATGAAAATTACAGGCCTCTCATCTTTTTAAGTGGGAGAACTTGGACAATTGGTGGCTGACTAAATACTTTTTTGCCCCACTGTATATGTGTGTATATATATATATGTATTTATATATATATGTATGTATGTATGTATATATATATGTATATATATATATATGTATGTATATATGTATGTATATATATATATGTATGTATATATGTTTCAGTTAGTGCAGACCCCCCCACAGCAGTTGGTACGGTGTGTTTACTGTCAGCCCTCAATATGTGTGTCTGTGTGTATTTTGTTGATAGGAACAAGGCGGGCTGGCTGGACAGCGAGCTGAACATGTTTACCCAGCAGTACCTCCACCACAGCAAGTGAAGCACAGAGCGTCCACCTGGGGACGGACACCACGGAGGAACACGCCCCCCCGCTGAGCCCCCCCTCTAGATGACACATCTGAGATTTGATGCCAAGAGGAGAGATCCACAGTGTTGTGAAGAGAAACAGAAGGGTGATATGAGTGGAAGATTACCACGTGGTTATGGAAGTGTTGATTTGAGCTCAGGGTGGCGGGGTCCTGTGGTCAGCTGGTGATTTCACACACACAGAAAAACATTTAAATCACCTTAATAAATAAATAAATAAATAAATAATAATATTAAATAGGCTTAACTACAGACTCCAAATCTGCCCCCCCCCCCCAGGTTATCCTGGAGTCATGTTCCGCTGTGGAGTCGGTACACAGGCCTGACCCTCATGATCTGACTCCAGAACAGAAGTCTGTCAGAACCTCCACCCTGCCCTCTACATCTCACTCAAACTGAATATAATGCCAGATGGATTGTGTACATCTGATTTTGTATATACATATGAACAATGGACAAGTGCCATGCTAAAGGAGTGGAATACAATGTAAATGTTAGGGGGATTATGCAACATCATTTATTTCTCCAATTGTATATTTAGTCAACTTAAAGAATAGTCTATCAGAAATGTAATTGTTGGAGTTTGTCACTGGAAGAGAAAGTGCTGTACTGACGTTTGAATCACAGCGATATGAAGGACACGACTTGTCCTTCTCAAAGCCTATGAGTTCTGTGAGCAGGAGAACTGATGTTACTGCTGCCTCTGTGGAGCCGGGCTTCACACTGAGTTGAGATGATTCCTACTGATAGCCTCTACACATGAACCCCTCACTGTGGGGAACGGCCCAGCTGCACATGTAGAGACGTACAGTCATTTGTTTCATCTGAGAGTTAACCTACATCTTTATTGTTGCGTCTGTGAAGTCATTGCAAATATTTGAGCATGTTTATAATGGCAGCAGTAGAACATCTAAGATCCTGTAAGGTAACTTAAAGTTAAGGAGGAAACAGTTTGGGACTATTTGTGTGAACACTGGAACTATACGGCACACAGGAATAAGATGGAGGGGGCTGGTGTGTTCTGCACGTGTTGGAGTTCTTTAGAATGAACCGGATCTCTTTCTGGAGTTCTGAATCCAGCCATTTGTTAGTTTGACATGCGAAACTTCCCACTTCATTAGAAATGACCTTTTCTTGGGATTCTCACGTTCTAGACACTGAGGTTTGGTAGCATGCAACTTAACGTTCAGCTTTCTATAATGAAATGACTTCAGACCACAGAACATCTTCCATGCAGCCATACTAATCTCCCATACATATGGAATGAAGCCCCCTTCCAAGCTCCAGGCTAGAGGATGTCATATCATATTCTCATGTAAGATGGTAGCATTGTGTTGGTGACCTGTGCATCACCCCCCCGCCTTTTCTTTGAACGTTGAACTTTTTGTGTTGCACTGAATGCATTTGTTGGCCCCCCCCCCCCACCTATCAGTGCACTTGTGGTTCACTTCAGACAGAGGTGGTAGGAATGGAAGGACTCTGGAGGATGTACCGGGTGAGCACACGCCCCGTTCTTAAGTGTTTGTGGTTTGATTTTAGAATCCTCCAATTGCCTTGGCAGCATTAGCATCACTGTATCTCTGTGTCTGTATCTCTGTGTCATTGTACCATGAGACAGCATTACAATGACACAGAGATACAGTGATGCTAATGCTGCCAAGGCAATTGGAGGATTCTAAAATCAAACCACAAACACTTAAGAACGGGGCGTGTGCTCACCCGGTCATCTGGCATCATATTTCATAGCTATTTCCTTTTTGCAGTAGATATATACATTTAGGTGCTATTGGCATTTTATGTGACTGTAAATGTACTAAAGTTTCCAAGAGTGGGCACATCCAGCAACAGCTACCCCTTTTCAAATGAAATGGTACTCTTACTCTTGGGATCTAACCTGTGTGTGTGTATAATGTCATTGAATAGTTTGCCTTTCAATCAGAAAGCCTGGGTCTGCTGAAGAGAGAGCGCACAGAGGACGTGCCTGCGCCGTTTGCAGCGCGGTGCAAAGCTTCAGACTGAAGCCATCACGCATGTTGCCAAGTGGAAGGGAACAGTGAAGAAATGCACTTTATTGAGTTGCTGCTTTTTAGAAATGTTTTTAAATCTTCAATGAAGTTCAAAAGGTTTCCCATAATCCCCTGAACCCTCTGTAGCTTTGCCCCGGGAAGGTGAGAGAACCCGCATGCAGTGGCTGTTGTAGTTTGATGTCCGGTTCAAATGTTCAAACATATGTATGTTGAAATTAAAGGTGACGCCATGGAAAATAACCTGTCTGCTGAAAATGTGTGAAATGTCAGGAAGTGCAGGTGTTCATCAGTGAGCTGCTGAGAGACAAATCCCCCCCTCCCCCCCCAGCAGGGACGAATGGTGTTGCAGCGAGAAGAGGACACTTCAAAAAGGGCAAACGTTAAAGAATAGACGAACACACAATAATACATTTACAATGAAATAAGAACACATTCAAGGTAGAAAAGTAGCAGAATTCAAAAAGTAAAACATGAAAGAAGTGAAGAGGTACCCAGAGAACGATGCTAAACAATTAAAAGAATACATTGTAGTTATTTTACAACAATGTTGTAAAAATGTGTTGGCTAAACTGGGTGAAATACTGAAAACCCCATCTTTGGTATACTAAACCATCTCAGATTGATGATGGAATATATCCTTTCCATATCCTACAATGTCACCACAAGAGCAATGTGCTCTGGGGTCTGTCCAGCAGGGGGCAGTGTGACATCACCGCGCTGCTCACAGTGCTTCGTAGGGTTTGGACCTTTATGCCGTTCTTTCCTGAGAGAAACGGACACACTTTGTATCTCTGCTTCTCTGTCACCAGAGAGCATTGATGCCTTTAGGTGAGTTTTAGTGAAGAGAGGCAGGAAAGCAGACTATGGTGCAGGTCATCTGCTTTAAAACATGTAATCAGTTACTTCATCTGAGTATCACAATATTAAAGTCATGTAATCTGATTACTTTCTCTAAACTCTTTATTATACGATTCTGCTGCTGTAACTATGAAAATGTCCCCTCTGTGGGATGGAGTGGTATTCTGATTCTTTTGGGTTACCTCAATATCAAATGCAATGCAAGATATACAAGAGAAAAGAAATAATGACACATTTGAGTTTCTCTAAGTGTATGACAACAGAACAATGTGACCTTAGGAAAGAAGAAACCAAGATACTGTATTTAGTATGGCCTACAGAATAGTATAGTTAGCTTAATACAGTGGTTCTCAAACCTTTTCTGTCAGGCCCCCCCTTTGGAGAAAAAAAAAAGTCAGGCCCCCCCAACACAAATAGTCAGGCTCAGTGGCGGCGCCAGAGATTTATTTTGGGGGTGCTGTGGGGTAGCTTGACGTTTCATAGAGGGTGCTTAAACATTTAGGGTTTCCCATTAATGTACCGGGCGCTACAGTGGAATTTTCTACTGCAACAATCCTCCTGCATATACACAGTGTACCCGCGACTGTTACAATGAAGGCTCGATAATCAGCTCACGGCATATAGGTGTAAGCAGGGGTAAAGTGCTATTTTTATAGATGGTGTGTGGACCTTACATAGGGGGGTCCGGGGGCAAGCTCCCCGGGAAGATTTATTTTTAAATATTGAAGTTAAATGCATCAATCTGGTGCACTTTGAGAGCAACATTGAGATCTATGGATACATCTCTCAACACCCATTTGAAAAAGAACTGTAAACAGATTTACTTTTTCTTTATGGATATTTTACCAGAGGTGGGAGTAAGTCCTACATGTGCAAGTCATGAGCAAGTCTCAAGTCTTGACCTACAAGTATCAAGCAAGTCCCAAGTCACTGTGGTGAGAGTCAAGCAAGTCAAGTCAAGTCATTGCTCAGGTCAAGTCAAGTCAAGTCATAAGAAATTCTGATGAATAAGCCCAGTTTCCGCATTTAAATCAGTTAAAAGACAGTGGTTATGAAAATGGATTTAACCCACACTATGATCTTCATTACATACACAGTTAATCATTTGAAATCTAATTTAGACCGATGACAATCATATTAGATTAATATTAACCCTAGAACTACAGACAATATAGCTAGGACTCAATCAGTCTGTTCAGAAAGGCAGAACTCCAGGTAAGAAAATCATATATGGCATTTGCCATTACACATATTTAATTTAAATGTCTGTTAACACTATAACCACCAACAGCGTCAGCACCTACATAGATAACATTTTCAAATCATTTAATTTGTTCCTCTTCATAATTTCCTTATAAACTAAGTAGGACGATTTAAAACTCACTGAATTGGGTTAATTTAGAAATTGCTTCAGTTTATCATCATAACAGATCAAAAAGTTCAGATTCATTTTACAATAAATCAATGAATGATGCACTTCTACAAACAAAAACAACATACTTAAAACATTTAAACAAACTAAAAGTAGATGAACTACATTATTCAAAAGTTTACACTTCTGCAGGGGAAATAAACGAGTCATCTCTTTTTCTCTCTCTCTCTCTCTCTCTCTCTCTCTCTCTCTCTCTCTCTCTCTCTCTCTCTCTCTCTCTCTCTCTCTCTCTCTCTCTCTCTCTCTCTCTCTCTCTCTCTCTCTCTCTCTCTCTCTCCTGACAGCCCGTGAGTATCAGGGTTAGTAGTAGTACACATGGATCCCTTGGAGGTTCTAGTGTTAATTTACCGTTTTGTCTTCTCTTTGCTTAATCGATTTGAAACCAAGTCTAACGTAGCTTAAATGTAACGTTAGCTTTCTAGCTAACACAACACACGCACATACCTTTCTCTGTGGGTTTTTTTGTAGTGACGAATGAAGTTGGATGTTGTGGTGGTCGTGTCAACGATCTTTATGCTGCAGATCCTGCATACCGCTGTTCTCTTCTTATTACCGTCATCGACAAAATAATCCTTGAATCCAAACTTCACTATTTTTGGTGTAACGCTAGCCGCTGCCATGTTAACTGACACTCCTGCCTTCTAGTGGGTTGCCAGGTTTGCGCGCACGGCGCTATAATCAAGTTTTTCGAAAAAACTAAACGTAATAGCCTATCTCACTACAAAAACAAACGCAAATATTTAATTTTAAACAGTCAAGTCCTTTCAAGTCATCTATCGCAAGCTTAAGTCAAGTCTCAAGTCATGAATACCAAGTCCAAGTCAAGTCTTTTATCAATGTTAGTCAAGCAAGTCTCAAGTCACAAAATATGCGACTCGAGTCAAGTCACGTGACTCGAGTCCCCACCTCTGCAAATCACCCTTTTAAACTTTATTCTTGTTTTACTGTCATATAGTATTTCATACCTGTTTTTTATTTATTCTCTTATTTTTTTATAACTATAATGATCATATAAACGTGTGCCTCGGAAATAATTGTTTACATTAATGGTGACCAAAACATTTGAGACCCACTGAGAGAGTCTGACTGAGTCTCTCAGTCTGACAGGAGAGGACTCTCCTCCACTTTGTTGTTGAAAAAACTCCTTATATCTGTTAGTGTAGCTCGCTAGCACCATAAGCTAACAACAACGATCTCCGGTACCGGTGCGCTCTCTCTTTCTCGCTCGCGCACACAAAATGGCTCGTTCCACACACACACAGAGCCGAGCTTTAATGAACCACAGAGACCCAGACGTAATAGTACTGCATCATATTATTTTCGAATCAATAATTTTTAAAATTATGATTTTTATTTATTTTTTAAATAATCATCTTTCCTCCTGGTCTCTCACGCCCCCCCTCGCATGCCTCGGCGCCCCCCACTTTGAGAACCACTGGCTTAATACATCAATTAAACACCGTGTTTTTGTTTTATAAGTCAGGTGTTCACCAACTGCATTTGGAAAAAGCTATTTAAAATAAAGAACATTAAAAGTAGTGTAAATGAAAACCAAAAAGAATAATTAAGCAGTACGTCCACCTATAATAAATACATTAAACCAACCGACCGGTCGATTTGGCCTTTTATGGTAAACTAGCAATATGACTTTTTCAGAGTTTCAGAGATGTTTTCCAATAAAATATGGTAGATAAATTGCTAGATTCATGGTAATATTACTAAATCTAGTACTGCCTTATGAGTCTCAGAGTGAAGAGTGATACTCATTTATATAACACCTTTCATGCATGGCATTCAGCCCAAAGTTGCACACAGATGAGCAAGTTAGGCCAACACAGGATATAGACATTTGCTGTTAGGCCAGTTGTTTGTTGTTAGGCCAATTCAGCATATACAGTGAGATGAGCAAGTCTTTTTTTATTATGAAAAACACTTTTTTTACAATTATAATTTATTATCTTTTGTGAATATATCTGGTTGTATATATTGCTCATTTTCAAGTATTTCAGTTGGTGTTTTATTTGAGTTTGATGCATACAAATACTGTACTGTATATGACGATTGTTGAAAATGCACTTTTATCATAAAAGGCCAGCTCGACCAGTTGGTAGAGGCTCATAAAAACAAAACTTTGTGGTCAGTCAAAAAAAAAAAAAGTGTTTGTGGTTATATGGGTCCCATTTGATAAAAAAATGCAAACAAATAATTTTTCCATAGCTTTTTTCTTGGTCTGGCAGTTAAAGGGTTATGCATGGTACTTGTTCAATAAAGACATATACTAATAGTATCTTGCCCTAGGACACATCAACAGGTTGACTGCAGGGGCTGGGATCAAACCCTCAACCGTCCCATTGTTAGTAGACCCCCGACCTCACAGACAGTCAGTGGATCAGTCATCATGTCAAAGTGCCTGCAGGTAAAGTACTGTCCGTCTGTCTGCAGAGGGAGCGTGTCAGTGGTGTCAAAAGAAAATCCAGGAGCCAAACTTCAGATGAAACATTTGTATACAGATGTGCAGGGGCTCGTGTACTCTGTAGTGGCAGAGATCCTCTCGGTGTGTGTCCGTCCATCAGAGGCTTAAAGCTCCAGCTGGTCTCAGCAGGAACCAGGAGGATATGAGATGTGGAGCACATAGTAATAACATAGAGTAACTAACATAGAGACATGAACACACCAGAGAGAGAGGCAGTGTTCAGGCTCTGTTAGGGCTGACGGTTTGGCCCCCAGCAGACAACCCAGGTTTGAATCTGGCCCAGGCCCATGTGCCACGTGTCATCCCATCAGAACCCCCCTTTCATAGCTATCCATTGAACAAAGGACCTGCTTGCCCAAAAGAAAAAGCCTGGGCCCAGCTGTTCCAGTACCCATGCACAGGTCTGATGAGGATTTGATGCTGTACACATATGGCACTTGATAATCATAATTCTTTAATAACCAAGTTAAAGCCTTTGCAAAGGCAGAACATGCTAAAGATAACCTTGTTGCTTGTTCACATGATTTCTGTTGCAGTGCCGGGATCTATCATAAGGAACCATCGTCCACCACATAGCTTTGATTTCTGTAGCACATCCTGGTGTGTCACCAACCCTGTCATGACATGCTCCGTTATCAAAAAGACTTCAGTGTTCCATCTGAGTTTAGTGACAAGAGAAGACGTCCTGAATAAGTGATCTTTCATTGGTCTGCATGCTCCCCTCGCCCCATTCATATCTTTACAAAGAAGCCCATTCACACTCACACAGAAGACTGGAGGATGAGAACACATTGTGATGACTGGGATCAGTTACATTACAAGCTTTGTCACGCCACTCATTCAGTTAAGCTCGCATGTCATTTTTCTTCATGACGGACTTTTGTTGATCTCAGAATGTAAAATGATTTGATGCTTTTATATATTAGATGCTTTGCTAGATTTATCACACATGTTTTTGATAATGAAACCTTGATCTCAAGGTCCACTAAGTATCCTCGGCACTATGATCACTTCTCACAGTTAGCATCAGTGAAGGGAACCGGCTCAGTTCAGCCCACATGTTGTAGAGCGTCAGTGAAAACAGCAGTTTGGAGGCAGATGGTTGTTAGCGCTGTCATCCTAAGCTATTTATTGATTTATTTATTTCATGGTTTATTTAGCAGGGACAATGCACAGTAATGAACACTTAACATTCAAATGTATCAAGTATAACAGTGCCAGATTTAGCTTTGAGCTCATTTCCATCGTCCCTCACATAAAACATTTAAGAAGATTACATTTTACAAACATAGCAAAAACAAAATACATGATATGCAAAAAGTGCAAAAGAGCAAGAGCAGCATACACAAGTATTTATGACATGGTAATACAATATAGCAGCAACGACATATAAAGTGCAAGATAAGATAAAAGTGCTACTTAAAGGCCCTGACACACCAAGCAGTCACCAGAGAACTCGCAGACTGTTGCGTCGCCGTGTTCTCCTGTTGAACATGTTGAATCGGCCGTGCGTCGGCCATGAAAGGCCAAATAAGGCGTGTCACGGCCGATGGTGCGGGACACACCAAATTGAGTTTGGGCGACAGGGCACACTTTGTCGTCCGACTAACGAAAACGGCCGATTTCGGCCTGGTGTGTCAGGGCCTTTAAAGTGCAAGAGGAGATACCCCTGTGCTAAAGTGCATTTAGCGATGATTACACGTCTGTTTGTTTCTCATCCATTCTTTGAGTTGACCTTTGAAGCTATTGAGAGTGGGACAATCCTGTATCTCAGCTGGGAGGCTCTTCCACAAAGAGCTGCCCTTCATGGAGAGGACATTTTGTCCAAAAGTGGTCCGTCTGCGGTGGACTTCACAGTCTCCTCTGGTTTCTGACCTAGTGCAGCGTCCAGTGGGTTTTCTGTGGATGAATTCCCCTAAGGAAAATACACAGTATTCAATGTGGGATAGAATCATACAGTGGAGGTACAGTATGACTTTGCAGCATTGACAGTTAAGAAAGGTCTAATTTGTTTAAAATGTTGCAAGTTGAATTTAATGGTATTGGATACTTTCTTAATGTGTTTCATTTAAAATGTACTCTTTCACGTGCACTCTTTCAGAAACCATGCACTGTGTCTGACAGTCAGAAGATACTTGGGTGTCAGTCTCGCTGAGCACCATCTGAAGAGGAGCTGCTGGTAGGGGGGGTTTCCTTTGAGAAGAACCCCAAAGCTCCAGATATCCTCCTTTCACATGGAGCGTCTGCTGTTGTTAATGTGATGCCATGCTATATACTAAATGAAATATTTAAACTGATACGTTATAGCTGCCTGGCAGCTGCCTAAGATCCGGCTCTCCTTCAGACAGCTCACTTTTTATCACAGATTTGATTTTCTTATATCTGCTGAAGTTATCTTGAATAAAACTCTGGCTTCATTTCGTAATCAAAGGACAACACCAGAGAATCTAAAGCATGATTAGCAGTGTTGCGATGGTCTGAATGGGAACATGTGATTGGCTCACATGGCGCTGTGGTCACACACAGCACAGTTTCCCTGGAAGGTCACTTTAACATATTACATGTATACATTGTATTGTTTTTTATTCCATGTACAGATTTTGTGTGTGAAGATTGAATTTAATTCAACAATACATTGAGGTGATTTCTCTCTAATTCTTATCTGAAGAAGATTTCATGTTTGATTTGATCTTGGTCATGACTCACTTAAATGTGAATAATCAGGACTTGTTGCTATGTGGACAGTTGTATTAACATGTTTTGAATAAGTCCAGGCTTGTATCTATTCAACATCCATATCAAGCTAACGCAGTTAGCCACATACGCAGAACATGGCTCAAGGCCTGATAGCTCAAAGCTAAGCTAGAGTAGACCTCAGCAGACACACTGTCACCATGGATGAGCCTGTTTTAGCAAGCTGATTTTTGATTCTGTTGATTTGTGTTTCTTACATTTCTGTGTTAGCTGTTATGCTAAGGATAGTCCTGTGCAACCCCCAGACCCACATAGTCACAAACTCAAATCAAAACCTTCAAGTTCAGACATGAATTCATATAGTACAAACATTGTACCAAATGTACAAAGTGGATCTCGTGCAGACTGGAGATGTTATTCAAGAGTTCAGCATCATCATGCTATCCACTTTTACTCCTGTGAAAAATTGCTCGATGAATAGGCGCTTCAGATAGCTACTTAGCAAACGAAATGCATCTTGCATGGTGGATCTGTGCTGCTTGATCAACAAAATGGCAACATTGATCCCGGAGGTGGCTCTAAGCCTCATGAAGGTCCCATGCTCTGCCGGCCTGTGAGCCCGTCTTGTTCTCACTGTAATCGCCTGTGAAAAAACAAGTTAGCGATGCTTTCGTCTGAGCCGGAACACGCCAGCACAAAGTAGAAAATAACCGACCATAAGAAATTAGCTATGTTTCCAGTGGTCGCTTTGACTTTTGGAAATTTTAGATTTTATTTTTGTATTTCTCACTGGGACAGCATGACTATGATTTTGACTAAGATAATGATTTTTTTTATTTATCTTCATCTATGCTGAACATTGTTACCTTCCAAAAGGGACGACGAAATAAGGTCTACCCACATTATTGGCTGATATGAGTAAAGACCGTTCGGAACATATTTAATGTTCCCCATCCAGTCTCATTCTTTACATTACAAGGTGCTGTTTACAAGCCTGACCCACAGAGAAACAGTACATGTGGACTGGCATCAGATGGACCTCAGATTGAGCATGTCAGGCTTGGTTAGGCTCAGTGCTGTGAAGCCCTGCTGTTTACACACCGTGTCTCTGTGTCAAATGCCCACTCATAATCTTGATTACTGAGGTTTGGCTATGGTGGCCCAAACAGTCAAAGCCCCCATATAACTCAAAAAAAGGATATTGAAATGTTATGGAAATAATTTAAAATTGGATTAGTGTTTAAGCAAATGTTTGGGTTTCACTTGTTTAGTGAGACCTCCATGCTTTCTGATGCAGAGGCAGAAGGACAGTGGCCAATTTATCAGCAGAATTCAGTCTGACTTGCAACTGTCAGTCATCATTGATGCAAGACAGAGAAAAGAGGAAGACATTAGACCCCAGTTTTAACCGTGTGTGGTGAAGATAAAACATTTAATTCACAATTTTGTTTTTTTTCTGACAAGATATGGAGTGGTTACAATGAAATTGTACTTGCTTCTGGTTTGTTTGCCCTTCATTATCTTAAGATATATGTTATATTGTTACCAAGATTAGACTTCTGGTTATGAGTATCATATGATTTAACATAAGATCCGCTGAATTACAAAGCCACGACATCTTATTTTCATCTCTATAATAATATGTTCCCATGGACAGTTCACAGACAGTACACCTTTCCTATCTGAGCAGAACAGGTGGACAACCCCATTACATTATACATGACATCAGAGAGCCTGGTGACTCTGTTTCTGCAGACTGCAGTACAGAGGAAACAGGAAACAGCTGTCTGCGTGATCCGGGCTGCATGCACTGCCTTCGTGCCTCACATTCAGACTCAGGAGGGACGTGCTCAGTGCTGAGTAGCTGAGGTGTTTGGAACATGCTAATAGGGAACTCACATGTTTAGAATCAGAAACAGAATTTCATTATGAGTCCCACAGCGGGGAAAATGTAGAGGGCAAAAGTGGTATAGCAGGTCAAAAAAGGCATGCAGTAATAAAGAGTAAGCTAACTTATTAAATATAGAGAAGAAAGCTCACATTAGTAATAGAATAACAAATAACAAGTCATTATTGCACAGGAACCAAGGAATGAAACCAAACAGCAGCACCAAAAGCCACGGGGGAGATGTCCCGTCTCCAACAGGGAAACACTGTCCATCCTGCTGAGCACCTGGTGTCATTGATGCCCAGAGTCCTGTCCTGCTGTTCACTGCAGCGGGACCGCAGGGACACCGTGGATCCAGGTCTCCGGAGAGGTGTGGACTCACCGACCTCACAGTGCTGGGGTAGTCTGAGTCTTTTATCATTCATTTAGTTTTTCTGCGACTTGACAAAAACAGGCTGGGTATTCCCTGGCTTAGTTCCTATCTGTGTTAGCTTAGCTTCCATTAGCTACCCCCTTAGTGGTGAATCCCACCCCCACACCTCCCTCTCGGTCGGAGGCTGCTTATCTCTGTCACATGCCTGTTCCAGTAAATAAAATAGAGCAGGTATGTAGGTATAATTGTTATGAGCATCTAGAAAAATGTACATGGTAGTGTGTTGCTGTACTGGTGTTAAGATATCATTCCTAAACATATAACCTTGAATATGTATCATTTTTCATATTATAAAATTAAATGTGTAAATAAAAAACTTGTTTTATTTGGAGCATATAGCGATGTACATGTACTGAGTGATGTGTGTATTTTTGAGAGTATTTTTTGTATTGTTACCTGCTGCTCCTGGCATTGTTTACATCTGGTGGATCTCCAACCACACACTCCCAGCTCAGCACCTGCCTCACTGACATTAAAATTTGGATGCAAAACAATTTTCTAAAACTTAACTGTGACAAATCGGAACTTATAATCATTGGCCCAAACTCACTTACCCGCTCAACCCAAGATTTTTCTCTTACCATCGATGGCTCCATTGTCAACCCCTCCACTCACATCCGTAACCTTGGCATCATCCTTGACCCCACCCTCACTTTCCTCCCTCATGTCAACCAGGTCACAAAAAACGCATTCTTCCATTTAAAGAACATCGCCCGCATTAGACCCTCCCTCTCATCGACCGCTGCTGAAACTCTGATCCATGCCTTTATAACATCCCGACTGGATTACTGCAACAGCATTTGGATTGGACTTTTTGGATCACCTGCATTCACACTAAAAAAACTTCAGTATGTCCAAAACTCAGCTGCCCGCTTGCTCACCTCCACCCGACGCTCCGACCACATCACCCCTATCCTCCATGACCTCCACTGGCTCCCCATCAAACACCGCATTGACTTTAAAATATTACTTTTCACTTTCAAAGCCCTCAACAACCTTGCCCCCCCCTACCTCTGTGACCTCATCCAACGACACAACCCCACCCGTCGCCTCAGGTCTGCTGAAGCTAACCTACTGCAGCCCATCAGGACAAAGCTCAGGACCTGGGGGGACAGGGCCTTCGCAGCAGCCTCCCCCAAACTCTGGAACTCCCTCCCCAGCCACGTCAGATCTGCCAACACTCTCACGTCGTTCAAGCAATCCCTCAAAACTCACCTTTTCACTCTTGCCTTCAACTCCTAATCAACTAACCCCTCGCCATTATTCCTCCTAGCTTAGCACTTTCTACTTTTGTTGTTATTCTGTTTTACTTGCTTGTATGCGCTTTGAGCACCAGGAAAAGCGCTTTATAAATGTAATGTATTATTATTATTATTATCTGTGTGTTATTCTGAGACGTGGGAGGACTCTGATCGGCCGTCTGTGGACACATTCTGAGATTTAAACCATGAAAGATGCTGCAACTAACTTCACAGATCTGAAGATTAGATCAAGATGAAGGTAGAAATCAAGCATAGGGAGTGGTCGGAGAAAGGGGGTGCAAAGGGAACATTCATTTAAATGAATGTAGAGTTGGAAGATGTTTGTGGTCTGAGCAGGGGAGTCAGAAGTAGGGGGAAAGGAAGTATATATATATAAATGTTATTTATTGGGATAAACCCCTTGAGATGCACCATCTCGTTTTCAAGGGGGTCCCGACACTAGCAACAACTTACAGACATACATAAACAAAAAGACAAAAAGCAAAACATGACAAACAAAATAAGTAAAATTCAAGTGGGGAAGGGGGCCATTGGCCCTCCCTCTTTACGCCTCAAATTGCGTTTGCTTCGGGTGTGTTCTTATCGCAAGATGGACTCTAGTTTTTTCTAAATGTTTTTGTAAAGAAGTGAAAATGATGTTGTTCAGAGCAGGCCTGACTTGTGGGGCATCAGATGAAACGTTCCATGGCTCGGTCACCCAGATCGATTAAGTGAGACCAATGGACACACTGCGTGGTGAATGTGTGCTGCTACTTTCATGTGGCTCACAAAGACTCTTGTCTTTTTTATTTATTTGTGAAGGCACATCTGATATAACTGATGCATACAAACCAAGCAGCCCATCACATGATGTGGAGCACACAATGCATGTGAGTGGAGGACACTCAGCAGCCACTCTGCACTGCTGGTTTGATAGAATACCTGAGTACTCTAAAAAGTAATTATTCATTATGCCTGGAGACCCAGAGATTAATAATAATTTAAAGTGGACCTATCATGCTATATTTGAATAATATATTGTAGGGCCATACCTATATAAAACATGTCTGCGAATTTTCTTTTTCAAAATACCAAACAGATCATGCATTTTAGCCATGCCTCATTTCGCTCTATTTGCTCTTTTTTAGCCCTGTTTTTGCAAGGGCTGAATCTGTGGCAGACTACAACGCCACCTACAGGCCTGGCATATGTACTACAGCGTCTCCAGCGCTTTCGAATGGCAATCCTCGTTTCTGACGTCAGAGATATTTCAAATCTGGATCAGTCTGTATCAGATCCGTTGCAGCCCCGTTTTTAGAGATTTGGGTATGGAGGAAAAGAGAGAGTGTTGTGTTTTCTGACACAAAGTGCATTTTGCATGATAGTTCCCCTTTAATATAGCGCTAAAAAAGAGAATCCTCCGCAGTGGGGACTGAGCCCGGGACATGGGCCGCAGCTGGGGGAGCTCTCTGGCCCGTAGGTGGAGTTTAGAAGGGGATTATTTGATGGGTCTGGTCAGTGAAGGTAACTGTGAGGATCTGCGGTACTTCCTCCATGTCTGTGTTTGTTTTGTCTGTGTCTGTCTCCCTGGCTGGGCGTGGTAACCTACATTCAGATTCCCACCAACTCACCTCCTCAGCTGCTGCTCATCTCACTGATTGCCACACTCACCTGCACCTGCTTAAAACTCCGGTTCCCATCTTCAGACTTCGTCAGTTCTTCGTTTATTCTTCAGTGGTAAACTATCGTCCAGGCCTACTCGTATCATTCCTAGTTACCTTTTGGATACTCCGTATGATAGAGGAGCTTTTTCTAATCCTGCTTGTTTTTCCATGTTCCAGATTCTCACGCTCCAGCCGCTCAGCCTGCCACGTCCAGCCAACCCTCCTGATTCTGCCCAGCTCCAC
>CALSBZ010004021.1:231677-244704 GCA_943591055.1 Gobionotothen gibberifrons
GTGTGTGTGTGTGTGTGTGTGTGTGTGTGTGTGTGTGTGTGTGTGTGGAGCTACACCATGCTCTCATTCTTCCGATAAGACGTAGCATGCCGATCGAGGGATCTGCTGGAGACAAAGATGAAGTCCAGGTTTAGCCCCGCTATCGGCTCAAGGCGTCTGTCTCATTAGCATAATCTGCTCTCCATGATCAGCTGGAGAGAGAGAGCTGACCCTCCTGATCCACGGCCTGTCAAACTTTGTTCTCCTCCATCCCGGGGAAGCTTATTGTGCTGCGTTCCAAAGCGAGCGTGGAGCATCCAATACAACCCGTCTGCTGCTTAGTGCGGAGGACACTCCCGGGACACGGCTGCCTTTAGATGCATTCATCCTGAGCTTTGTCTTCAGCTCTGCTTCTCAAACATCCCTGGCATAACTGTAATCTGCCACCAGATTGTATTTAATGATTAAAGGTGGTAAAACAGGTAACTGTGTTTATGTGGTTTCTCTGTAAACACTGACTTTAATATCATTATCAGTATTATTATTGAATGAGACGGGGACACTGTCTCTGCATAGACACACTTCTGTGTTAATGTGGAGGTAGAAATCTGTACCACAGATACCTCCAAACCTGGACTAATGAAACCTCCTTCAGCCTTTTGCAAATTGAGGAGGTTCACTGCCAACATCATAGCTACAACTAAAGAAAAAGAGAAAGTAGTGACTGGTTTGGTAAAAGGATCGTTGAACATAAGGAAATACAAGGTGAAAGCCAGAAAGAAAAAGCCTGACAGACGTTTTACTTGCTTGGAGACCGAGTCCACAGAGGACTGACGGAGACAGAGAGGACGGAGAAGATGAAATACTGTGAGGCGAAGAAGCCTCATTTTAACACACACACACACACACACACACACACACACACACACACACACACACACACACACACACACACACACACACACACACACACACCTCTGCCCTCTCCTCCCTTAAATCCAGCCGCATGTGGAGGCAAAGCAAATGGAGTCCACCCTGTCGCAGCAGCAGCACCCCGAGGACTCTCGGGGTGCTGGGGGGAGGAAAAGTGAAAGTGATCCCAGCCCACTGCAGCGGCCTCAAGTGTTGTCACACTGAGTTAGTGCGAAATTGCTTTGCTTTCCCTCCACAACCCCACCAGCTACAAACCAGACGTATACTTTACATTTCTTTCTCTGGAGATGTGTGTAGATATAATATTGTCTACCTTAGTTTTAGGAAAACAAATATTTCAGGGACTAAACAGTGAAAGAATTGATTTAATTAATGCAGCAGCATGTCCTGCGGCCACATGTAATCCGCTGAGAGTTCTCTCGCGGGAGCTTTCAAGGGGGGCAACCAGGGGGGAATACAAAAAGATATTCTCGCTGAGACTCTTCCAGTGGCCTGTAATGGGAGCCTCACACTAATCCCATAATTCCTCGTTTAATTAAAGTACAGAGCCAACCCTGTAGTTGTCTAAGCCTGTTTGATGGGCCTTTTCTTTTCCACTTCACCAACACATGAGCAACTTCTGCACACAATGGATGCACTCACACAAACAAACACACATTAGAAAAATATGCATCTCTGCTCTCCATTCTCTCAATTCTCTACTAAATACCCAGGATTCATAACACAATACATTTATTTAACTAATACATGTTCTCCTGCATTGTATCTACATTTCCTGGTCAGTCAGATTCTAAGAAAATGACTGCAATTTTACACTTACATTGTCAACCATGAAAACAGAATGCAGACATATACTTATGTTATGTTTACCAAATATCACAGTTGAGGTTGCCTTTATAAGCTTAAAGATTGTCATTTTAAATTGTATATGTCCAGCATTTTCAGCAACAAGGTCATTCAAGTCAATAAAGCTGCTTTTTAGCAACATGCTGTCATTTGTTGACATATTTTGCTTATTTTCTGACACTTTGAAGGGTGATCAATAATTTAGTTTATTGTGTTCACGTTTTAGATTTCTCTCAAATATTGTGTACATTTCAAAATAATATATTTGCCATTTTCTCAAGCTGACAATTGTTTTCACCTGAACTGTGATGTCATATTCCTCTAGAGCAGAGCATAATGTCTTTATAACTGCCGACAGTCCTGGTGGGCAGTAGGTACCCAGCTAGAAATGTTTGGTTCTAAAAACATTCTGAGAATACCATTCACTGTTCTTGGAATATTTTCAGCGGGCAGTTTTCTTTTGGTTCCCAGAATGTTCTTTTGAAAGGTAGGATAACGTTCTCTAAAAACATTCTTAAAATGCTTGGTAATAACCTTCTTAAGATGTTTTTGATAACCTTCTTAAGATGTTTTTGATGACATTGTTAGAACATTATGCCCTACTGTTCTTAAAACGTTTTCAGCGGGGCGTTTTATTTAGGTTCCCAGAATGTTCTTCTGAAAGATAGGATAACTTTCTCTAAAAACATTCTTAAAATGCTTGGTAATAACCTTTTAAAAATGTTTTTGATAACATTGTTGGAACATTATGCCGTACTATTCTTAAAACGTTTTCAGCTGCAAGTTAGATGTTTTTATGTTGCCAGAATGTTATTATTTTAGAGTAGGATAACGTGCTTTATCGTTCCGATTTATCAGAAGTCTTTTTCTTTTTTTTTAAAAATGCAACCAGCAGCTAGTACAAGTCACTGTCGGTGTCACATGTGCTGGAGGGGACCCAGGATCAGACTCGGAATCAGCTGGTGAAAGTAACATTTGTTTATTAGAAAAGGGGAGCTGGGAGTGGAGGTTGGTTATGGTGGGAAACAGTTGTTCCAGGGTGGGTAGAGAGGCCTGGCTGGTCTTGGGAGTGTGAAAGGCCTTGGATTCCTCCTGGGAGAGACATACAAATGAGTGCGAGGCAAAAGCAGGCAAAGTTGTCAAAGAATATGCTGGTAAAAAGCTAGAGCGGCACGCAACAAACTGTTCACGGCAACAATCCGGCAGGGAATGAGTGCAGGCTGCAGGCTTTCATAGTGTGGCTGATGAGCAGCTTTCATAGTGTGGCTGACCGTTCTTCTATATGTCTGTCGGTCTCAAATCTAAAGGGTGCAATAACTATTTTTTATCCAATATGCATAAACAGCGGACACTGTTTATACGCAGCCCTCACAAACCACACACGGCCAGATAGCTTATCCAACAGTAAGAACCTACATACGAGACACAACCTTTATAGTCAGTGTGATTCTTTTCGGATATTTTACACATATGATATTATGAATACTGTGGGCCTACATACCTTAATGTGATTATAAGTGCATGTGAGTGAATATTGGCATGCATAAATTCGTTTTTATACGTCCTATTCATTGTCTCAATGCGCTCATACATCTTAAAGGTAACATGTCATGCTTTTCCGGTTATTACCAGTCCCCTTGTGTGTTATGAAGATTTTTCTGCATGTAAACGGTGTGCAGAGTCAAAACCCTCAAAGTACACCCTGTAGCGAGTAAAACTCTAAAACAGAAAATACTTCCCCAAAACGCCTCGTTGGTGAAACGTCATCATGACGTCATCGTCATTTGATTCTTCCGGGTACGGGAACTAAATGGGCCAATCCGTGGAGCCGTTACGTTACGTCCGCGGAGCCGTTACGTTAAGCCCCCGCTGATTGATCCAAATGGACCAATCCACGGACTTCCTCACACACACACACAGTGCAGGCAGCTCCCTGGCTGCTGCAGGCTGATAACAGACAGTTGGGATCGCGTGAAATTCTCTCTGCAGACCCATTCTCACAGCGTTTATCAACCTATAAACCTTTTTCTTACTCATAATATCAAGCCACACGTATTGGCCCTCGCTGATTTGGTCCAAATGGACCAATCCACGGACTTCCTCACACACACACACAGTGCAGGCACGTCCCTGGCTGCTGCAGGCTGATAACAGACAGCTGGGATCGCGCACAATTCTCTCTGCAGACCCATTCTCACAGCGTTTATCAACCTACTGTATAAACCTTTTTCTTACTCAATATGAAGCCACACTTATTGGTTTTATGAGACTTTGTTACTTTGTGTGTGTTCAGGTTGAGTTTGGCTCTGTAGGAGGGGGGGGGGGGAGCTGCAGCGAGCGGTTTAGTGGAGAAAGTGAATACTGCTGAATACACATACTTTACAGAGATGCTGTATGCGAAACCAATGTGAGTTTGGAAAATTGCACAGTATTTTTCTATTTTAGTATACCTCAACAATGGAATTATGATCAGTGGAAATGGCCATGACACCTCTCCTTTAAGGAAGTTATCACCAAAAATGTGAAGAATGTTTTTAGAGAAAGTTATCCTACCTTTCATAAGAACATTCTGGGAACCAAAATAAAACGTCCCGCTGAAAACGTTTTAAGAACAGTAGGGCATAATGTTCTAACAATGTTATCAAAAACATCTTAAGAAGGTTATCAAAAACATCTTAAGAAGGTTATCACCAAACATTTCAAGAATGTTTTTAAAGAACGTTATCCTACCTTTCAGAAGAACATTCTGGGAACCAAACTAAAACTTCCCGCTGAAAACGTTTTAAGAACAGTAGGGCATAATGTTCTAACAATGTTATCAAAAACATTGACCAAGAAGGTTATCAGAAAATATTTTAAGTAAGGACACGTTTAGTCCCGTTTAAACAGGCGGAAAGGCTGCTCACAGTAAGCCACAGTATATGCTATCTCAAATAGCTTGCACATCTTATCTTTGGTCTTATCATGTAGCTTTTGTAGATGTTGCACTGTCTCAGTCATGGTAGCTGTTGGGGCTGTGAAAACTTGACATGCTGTAGCATGGGTGTTGGACTTGTTGTGTGTATTGGCAGTCTTTTTGTAGTTTGTTAACATTTGTAGTCCCTGAAATATATGGTTCACTGCTGCAAAGTTTTTCTTGACTTGTGTGCAAAGGACCCTTTCTCTGACTCCTTTTGTAGTAGTCCCTACATATGCTACACCAGATTTTGGTAATGATACCGCTTTCTTTTTCATAGCAGAGCCAGTCATATCCCCAGGAGTCCACAGTATCGGCTGTTGCGGTCCTGGTTTTCAGTTGTCCTGCCTGGTTTCCTGTCTGTGCTTCTCCTTGTGCTGCTTGTTGTGTCTCCATACTTTCTAACTGTACCTCTTGTTCTCTCTTTCCCTTTGCTTCTTGTTGTCTCTCTACACTTTCCAACTGTGCCTCTCGTTGTGTCTCACCCTGAGGCTCTTGTTGACTTTTTCCCTGTATGTCTCTCTGTGCCTCTCCTTCTGTCCCCTGTTGTCTCAGTCCTTGAGCCTGACTGGCCTTACTGCAAAGCATTAAGGCATATACAAACATAAATGTGTTTCTTTTATTTAGCCTAGCCTCACTCATTGAAAAATTATAGAAATACGTGTCAGTACAACCACAACTCGCTCTCGCTCTCTCTCACACACTCACTCACTCACTCACTCACTCAATCCCACTCTGAGAGGGAATTTAGCTAAGCTAACCGTAGTTGAACCATGGAAATGCAACTATAAAAACTCACAGTTTGGATATTAGCCAAAAGCCGATCAGGGGCAGTGTGATGGGTCGATGTTGTTGGACGACAGGGCGTTTATACATCAGGGCTCCACCCACTGTACCCATACTGTAGAGTCCAGTAGAGGGCGGAGCCTGTGTGATATATAACGAGGGGTTACGTATTGTAACCCTAGTTATATAAGCACAGGCGGAGCCCTCTACCTGGGGGCCCTGTCTTTCCTATGCCGCTCGCTGAAGAGGGTGTAGGATGACGGTCGGAGGGCGTAGCCACCTTATATACTGTGGGCCTACACGTGCATTCAGGTAGGCTCGCCCCGATTGGCCGGCTACGTTTACGTAACTCAGTAGGTGAATGCACGTACAGTATGATAGAGAGTAGTACCCATAGAGTCCAGTAGAGGGCGGAGCCTGTGTGATATATAACAGTGAATGGTAACATTCTCAGAATGTTTTTAGAACCAAAAATGTCTAGCTGGGAACTCACACATGCCACCGCAAACATGCAATGTCTGCTTACAGCTTATCATGAATTACGTGCTTGTCTGTTTTTTTCAAAAGGAAAATATGGTGACATCAGATTTTTTTAAAACATCCTTTTCAAACAAATGCAACAAGTTTGTTTTTTAAAGCACTCTAGAAATAAATCTGACGTTGACCATGACTGTGTTAATATTTGCCATCACAGGAACGTCTTATAAAAAAAGAATAACCTCCTGAAAACATTATCCGAATGTTGCTTTGAAAATGTTCTTCTTTTGTTATCATGTAACATTGAGGGAATGTTTTATAAAAGAACATCTGTACTGTGTTACCTCAACAACGTCCAAAACACATCCTTAGAATATTGCAAGCAAAACGTTCCACCTTTGTTAACATATCACATTAAAGGAACGTTTTATAAAAAACGTTCTGTCATCTCAGGCCTTAATAACATCCTCAAAACATCCTCTGAATGTTGCAGTTAAAACGTTATGTCTTAGTTAACCTTAAACCTAATAGGAACATTATTTGAAATAACAAACATCCTAAAAAGGTTCTTTGAACATCAGATTAAAATGTTTCTTTAAAACATTATTAGAACCTGTAGGTAACGTTAGCCAAAGTTGTGAGAATGTTCCCTGCTAGCTGGGTAGCTCCATTTGAAATAGATATGTACATTCATCAGATAATCTTCCATGGCTCCTCCTGAACAGCAGCCTGGACACATGTGTGTGAGTGAAATGGGCTGCAAAATAAATATTTTGGGACTATTTTCATCCTGCCAGTGTGTTTGTCTGGGCTGCCCTGAGGCTCAACATGAAGAATGGTGCTACATACAAAACCAAGGTGGTCTGCAGAGATTAGCACCCCTCATTCCACTTTTACTCTCAGCACTGTGCCCTGAGGGATGCTGGGATATGCAGGTTTTGATATAGAATGGTACTTAGCAAGCACAGAAAATTGTTTTATCATATAAATAACCACACAGAGGATTCACTGCAGGCTAGGCTGTTTGAAGCATCAGTTGTTCCTCCTGCCTCGCTCTGTCTCTGGAGGAAGATGTGAACATGCCTACTGAGAAAGTCTTCATCACTGCCTCTGAGTTTGTTATTGATAGGCAATAAAACCAAAAGGAACTGCGGATATGAATCAGATATTTTGAAGTTACATTAAACAGCTCTCAGAACAAACATGGCTCCTGGTCAGGTACTATATAGCTGTCTGTTTAGGTGTAAAGTTTAATTAATACATCACATATTATCATTTTTCAAATGTGAATTAAAATGTCCCATGAAATGTCTCATTGTAAGCCTAGTTGTTGTTTTTGCAGAGACAACAAAATAAATGTACCAGAAGGTTAGAAGCCATTTGTGTCTCGAAAAAAACGATTTCCAAAGATATTTGGGTCCTTATCTAAAAGAACTGACCATATAAATAAAATAAAGGTCATGTACGTATATTCCACACTCAGAAAAGTTTGTGTTTACTAACCATCTAAAATAACTGCATTGCTTTCAATTCAAAGATCCACAAACAGACGATCAGTGATGTGCAATAATACTGGAATCAGTAGATTCCCAGCGTTGAAGCTCATTGTCTTTATGGAGTATTTTGAGGTTTTTATATGTGAGTTGAAAGCAGGAGAATATAGTAAGCATCACTTCTACCTGCCGAACACGGAACTAATGTGTGTCTCCTCCATGTGTGTGTCCAGGCAGTCGGATGGATGAGGTGTCCGATGTGGAGTCGGAGCCGGACCTCCCTCTGAAGAGGAAGCAGCGCAGGAGTCGGACCACCTTCACAGCGGAGCAGCTGGAGGAGCTGGAGAAGGCCTTCGAGAGAACCCACTACCCCGACATCTACACCAGGGAGGAGCTGGCCCAGAGGACCAAGCTCACCGAGGCCCGGGTCCAGGTAGGAACAATTCCGCCCACCGACCCACTAGGGCTGTACCCGAATATCCGAATATGCGAATATTCATTCGTTGGAGTACTATTCGGGTTTCAATTTCGTTATTCGGATATTCGTTCTTTTTTTTCTTTTTAGTTTTTGATTGAATTTATTGAAATCTCCAATATCAACGTAAGAGCTTGTGCCTCTTCGGGGGGTGCTAACACTTAACCATACACTTTATTGTTTACTTTCTCCATCTTTATATGTAGATATGACTTTTCTCCGTTAATATCCGTAACGTTGTTTCCATAGCAACAACAACTTCCTGTCAACAGCGCTAACTCTCCTTCAAAATAAAAGCATGTCCATAAAAAATAGGTAGCCAAGCCAAATTACACTTAAGACCAGGGGCCTCATTTATAAAGGGATATACGCTAAAAAAATGGTGCCAGTTTCTACGCAATGTTTGCGATTTATAAAAAACTAACTTGACGGGAAAATGTGCGGTCCTCCACGCAAACTCTAACCCATGCGTACGCACTAAGCACAACAACGGGAGGGACGACGAACTGCGACACCGTTGGCAGAAGGAAGAATGGAGAGAAATATGTGGAAATAATACCATAAATAAAATGTTACCTCTCATTTATCATAGAGGAAGAATTCATTTTCACAAATTGATTAAAGCCAATCTTAAAATGATTAAACAAACGCCTGTTTGAGACTCCTCAGTGCACACACAAACATAACTTGGAGAAATAAATAAATACGGATATGTTATTGAAAACCTCCTCCAATATGTTGTGTTAATGTTATGAAATGTTTTCTCATAAATGATGCGGTAAGCAGGAGGACAGAATTACGTCTAAACTGACGCCGTGTTGCATTTCTATAGGTTATAGATACGAGCATGGTTTTATATACTATCATGTTTAATCATGTTTTATGCCGTTTGCCAAGACTTGATAAGTCGCTCGTAAAACACAGGAGGTATGGAAACTAAGAGCACCATATGTGGTAAATTGTACAGCTAATATAACACAACACATTAGTTGTATTTCCTTTAACTGGTGGATTATGGATATATAGTTGCTGATCAACAGCTATAATTCAGATCCAGTCGTCATGACTCCACTCCGGAGGGATTCCCCGATCATTTCTTACAGTTTCTCATGAAGGGGGGGTCTCCTGTCCCCGGTGCAAACACACTGCCTGAGGAAGGTTAGGTTATGTGGATTTTTTTAATTAAAAATGATGTATTACCTTTTTCGGACCACTTATTTCTTTATTTTGGTGACGATCCGACCTCCATGCTGCTACTCTGGTTCAAACTGCATCCACCAAACAATATGATTTATCTCAACCTCCCCAAAATAACCAAAATCTGACACGGTGTGAGATGTCTTTTTTAGCTGTTCTGTCGTCATGTCCTGCGATCTTCTCCATGCAGTCAGTCAAAATGAATGAATGAATGGGCGTTTCTTTGACTATTTATAGGCAAATATGGGCGTTACGTGAAGACCGCAAAAGCTGCACCGCATTTAGAGTTGATTGTGATTTATAAAGGGAAACAGGCGTAGGAAGTGCCGTACGCACTTCCCTCGCCGGTACGCAATGTTTGGTGAATCGGAAAATGTCGGAACATTTCTGTACCTATTTTTTTGCTTTGTACTACGTGAGCAACCTTCCCACGTAAATCCTACGCAAGGCTTTATAAATGAGGAGTTAAGACGTATACAAGTGCAACGAAAGTAACAAACACAATGCAATATCCTTTTCAATTTCAAAGAACACAAATTGGGTTGTATACATTAACAAATAACTATAAAACAACAATACTGTAGAATAAGAAAAATGTATGCCGTGAATAATTGGGAGTCCCAGCAGCTTCTACTGAAGCCAGTCCCCAACTCCGGGGACTTCCGGCCGGGGACTTCGGGTGGCAGTATACGCCGTGAAGTTGTTTGCGGCCTGCCAGTAAACCCAAAGCAGAAGAAGAAGTGACGTCAGCGGCTCCCTCAGGGACTTATTCCGGTGTGAACGCGATTTACTAGATAGTTCCAGGAAATAAAAGTTCCGGGGAAAAGTTCCGGGAACTATTCCTGGGAAAAATACTTGGTGTGAAAGCGCCTATTGTCTCACTCTGTGGGGGCCACAGGTCCATTTGGACAATACTAGGTGTTATACTACACCCGGAGCATGGTGCTGAACCTGCCACATGGTTAATCCTCTGTGCTTTTCAATCTGTTTTGAGAACTGTGTTTTAAGTTTGATTGTTATTGTTGTACAATATGTCACATGATTCAGATTCTTAACAGATCACATTTTACATTCACCCACTGAGTTCAACCACCATTCACAAATACATGCAGTATAATGCTAGACACTACCAGCTGTCCACATCTTAAGGAACTTGTCTTTGTCTGTGAGAGCTTGACGGCTCCCTGTAGTGCCAGAGAACACAGTGCAGAGCTCTAACAACAGCTGTTAGCTTTCCAGCAGCAGGCTGGCCTCTGCATTCCTCATCAATGTCTCAATCCCTGACATCTTGGCGGGAATCTGTATTTCCCACCACTTTCAAGCCCACAAATTCCTAGCAAATCACTAAAGGGTCTGGGCTGACTCATGGGAGCTTTAATCCCAAACAGCAACGTGGATCAATCAAGGCCCATGAAAACTGAACATTGAGAAAGTGGTATGGCATGGAGACCAGTCCACACTCTAGTTCTAATACCTTTAAACCTCAACAGTATATACCTCTACTTGACACTGGCCATCCTGCTTTCACTAGACACATTTTCAAAAAAAGAAGTATAACTGTAAATTGAAAAATTAATCCTTTCTCAAGGTTCACGTTCACACTTGGTCTGGAGCTTTTTACCGTATCACATGGTCCTTATCCATGTGTCTTGTCATTTGTCAAGAATGAACTGACAAGTTTCATGTCACCAAAACAAACTCAATCAGCTGATGTAGACGTTTTAGTGGAGAGCTCCAACGGAAGCGAGTAGGTAGACCTTGAGCAGAGACCAGTGTTACCCCTCAGGTAACATAAAACTGAAGGACCCTTTAGAGCCAGATCTTGGTTGGTTTGTTGTGGGCTACATGGGGGTGCAACATGGTGTTTCCAATGAAGAGGATAGCATCCTGTGTAGAGATAAAGGGATAATTCTAAGCTAATGAAAACGCAACAATTCTCAGTTGCAGCTGATGCTACACTAATGAAAACATAGTTATAGACAGGGGTGAACATAACTTTCTCAGTGAGGTACTCAGATGAGTACCTGGAGTCAGTGCTTGGTACTCCAACTTCTGGCTCCACTCAAAGTTATTTGATGAAGCCCTCTGTATCGCGAACGTCAACGGTGGGGGTGCTAGTGGAGTACTTTAGGAAAGTCGACGGACGGACGGACGGACGGACGGACGGGGTGCTAGTGGAGTACTTTGTGACTACAGAGGGTGACCGTTGTGATCAGCTGTTTTAGTGCAGTTCTCCAGTGAAGGGGGGGAGTCTCCCTCCGCAGCCGGTAGGCGTAGTTTCGGCACAGTTCCGTTGTACAGACCGACGTTAACAGCAGCCCTGTCAGTGCACACGGAGACCGACTCTGTCGTCCGGTGATCTAACCACCTTTTGGAAAAGCTTCACAAGTACGCATTTCTGATTGTTGCCGCGCATGCTTACCTGCGTACCAGTTATGTGCACCCCTGGTTATGGGTGATGAACAGTGTTGGGTGTAACGTAGGGTTACGTATGGTAACCCATGTTATATAAGCACAGCGGAGCCCTCTACTGGACTCTATGGGTACTCCCCTCGATCCTATCTATGCACGCATTCTTTCACTGAGGGTCCTTCTCATTTCGGTTAAATGGAATCCTTGCGTCCCTCACTTGCGTTGTTTCCCTGTGACTAGTCCCTCCCACCAGGGAAGCATGGAGAGACGCAAGGAAACCACGAGAAGCAGGGAAATGAGTTTTAAGAGCAATGGAACGTCCTTTCCTCCGGAGCGTCACGTGAAGCGACGTCCGTTTGTGATGACGCTGCACAGCTGATCGTCTGACAGCAGCTCTGTCCCCGTTGTTTTCACACTGTTAGTACACATTTACTGACACAAACATTTGTATCATCTGTTGTAGACCCAAATAAATAAAATCAAATAAGAACTCATTCTCAAAAAAGATAAACGCCATTCTTAAAATGTATAAACGAACATTAGTTGGATTAATATTGATTAGAGTGCACAATAGAAATAAAATAATTGAGAGAAGAAAAAGAGATATATTATCTATCAAAGCCCAGTTAGATTAACATTCATTGGATTGCACACTTTGTTTGTTTGTTTGGATATGTAGTAAATTAACATTTTAAATAGCACTTAATGACTGACTGAATGGAAATGACAATAAATGAAAATGTAAAAAAGCGTGTTGTAGCGCTAATAAACGAAACAATTTAACAAAATTGCTTGTCAAAATACCAATACCACAGGACCATTTTTTCTTTTTTTAAAGCAATATTTTTTGTGTGGAAAGTACGTTATTACCATTTATAATGTTGAGCCGTGTATATCATATGAAAAGCGTCCACAGATTCTATTGGTATACATTTCATCCCTGTGCGATCAAAACTCAGTGGCGGTTTTAGGTATACAAAAACCTCTGGTGGTTCTAGTGTTAATGCAGGGGAAAGGAAAACCTCCAGCCCCTATGGGCTCATGTGCGTGTTACGTCCCCCGGGGCCCTCCTCACCAGTCCTGTGTTGCCCCGGCAAGCACAGACGATGAAAAGGAGCCAGACATGTCCAAGAGATAAAACTTAATGAAGATGCCGCCGTGCATATGTCCTCCACGCTCACGCCATTAAATAAGGCTGTTGATACAGCCATGGCTCGTGTAGAGTGTGCACGGACTCCCGTGGGGAAGGTCTTCCCCGCCTGTCCGTAGGCATGTGAAATGCATTCACAAAGCCAGCCCGCCAGGCGTTTCTTGTTTGTTTGTTTGCAGCCTTTATTTAAACAGGTGAAAAGCCCCTTGGACAGAGCTTTTCCAGTTTTCCCACTCCCGAAACAGAACAGCTGTTCTGTGAGTCTAAGGGCAGCCGTGCGCTCTACATAACATGCCAGTGCGCTCTACATAACATGCCAGTGC
>CALSBZ010004021.1:263183-280694 GCA_943591055.1 Gobionotothen gibberifrons
TTTCACTTTCCTTTTTTATTTCAATTCCAACTTTGGTCATGAAGAATATGTTTCTCTGTTGTCCACGTTCATAAAGCATAAAATAACAGCATCAGAGCACGGTGCAGAGTCTCTAGATGAGTTTACAGTAGTCCCTCGTTCTTATTAAACATCCATGTTGTAGTCCGCTGTATAGACAACTGTGGTTTCCATGGTTTCCCCACAGCAGCAGACGCACAAAAGGACGTCCGCTGGCGCATCATAAACACGTCGGATAGTGAAAGTGCAGTCGGATTCTCTAAAGTACTGCAGTCTCTTCTCCTAAGTCCTTTTGAATTCTCCTATGCACTATCCCTTAACCCCGTGACCTTTCACTCAGAGGTCAAGGAATAGACGATAGGGTTAGAACTTAGGAGCAGATTTTTGGACTATTCGACTGCAACCCTGGTCTTTACTACGCCAGGTACTAACTGTAGGAGTCTTAAGAATGGACAACCTGAGGCCTAGTCTCGGGCCTGTGAATACTGACTGTTCAATGCAGGCTGCTATTTCCTAGCAGTGTGCGTTTGTAAGACACATTATATAATATATATAATAATAATTTCCCCGCTGTCTTGATAATGTGTTGGTTATCATTTATCAGTTGTGACAACATTATTATTGAAGATCAAAGGAAAATAAATATGACACGTTGAAATAAACAACATAAGGTATTTTTACTGCACCACTTGGGTTGCCAGAAATACACCCAGAGAGTGAGAACAGTCCTCCAGATTGAACATGTTCTATTGTATTATATTATTATGTTCAAAGTGTACACTTCTTTGTGCATGCTATTTTCAGAACATTTGATTCAAATGGACAAAATTGGCCGTTTCAAAAAGTGGTGGGGACAAGTATAAATGATGCCTAAGCCTATAAATAGTGAAATCAGATAAGGTGCTCTTGATGTTCTCCTGTATACCTTGTTGACTGTCCCCTGTGTGTTTCCTGTCTCTGGTCAGCTGCTGTGGACTACCTGGCGAAGAACGTGGGTCTGTCCGCTCAGCGCCGGGTGAAGCTGTCCGACCACTCAGCTGTTCTGGGGCTGCTGCAGGTGGAGACCGGCCAGGCCTACTAGCACTCAGCTGTGCATGCAACACCTCGTCACCAGCACTACCATCCACACAGAACTCCATGACATTTGTCTCAGACGGCCTGCAGTGTGTTGGGCTGATATTTAAGTTTTTTACTCTTCATCCAGGGTTTGAGGACTCAGTGATGTAGCTGTCCAAGCTTTAAACATTCCTTATGGGACCACTCTTATTTTAATGTTGTTCATTTTGCTCTAAATATTTGACACAGCGTTGGTATATTCTCACTTTACTGAATAACTATAAACCAGTGATATAAGAAACACTGTCACTGAACCCTGAATCATTTTGGGCTGGGTGTGACCTCTGACCTGTTTTCAATGTATTTTACATAAACACATCTCTTCTGTTGGTAAGCAAACTACAAAATGATGCGTTACAGTCCGCTTTAGTCTCAATTCATGCTGTGTGTCCAGTGTGTCGTTAGATGGTCATTAAATACAATTGTTCCCGTCACAAACTCTGTGGAGGTTTGTATAAAGATTTAAAATTCCTAAGCAAATTCCAATCTATTATGATCGAGCTCATTGAGTTCAAACACAGTGGAAATACTTTATTTGAGGTTCTTGTAATGAGTGTTAGTTAATAGATAATAAGGCACTTCTTAGTTAAAGATGCATAATAACGCTATTATGTATTGATTGGACTATATAGTGTTCAAATATTATTATTTGACTACCCCTCATTCACACATCAATGTGTCCAAAGACCCTTTGAGAGACACAAATGCATCCATCCAGCCCGGGAGATGGTCGCATAGCTGTAGTCGAAAAGATCATCTTTTTGAAAACGCATTGTTAACTGTTAATCGCATTATAAATGTTTATTTTCCTTAGTTAGATTCAATACCTGCTGAACATGTGGTCATTTTTTATAAGTGATTTAATAAATGCAAAATAAAGTATGTATCAATCGTAATAAATCAAAAAAAGGTTTAAACCAGGATATACATAAGTTAGTTAACTCAATACATATTTGTGTAGTACTTTTATATATTTAACAATTCTAAGAAACTTAGAAAGCATTTGTTCACATTCTTAAGGAGGCTAAACTGTTAACACGTTTCTTATAAAAAGCTTATCTGCAATAAATGTGTTTATAATGCTTAATTGTATAGTCTTAATAATACAACATGAGGTTAGTTTTAGCATCATTAGTAATAGTATAGTATTTAGTGTCTTATGAGCGCAATATGAACGGTTATTACGAGAACCTAAAGCCAGCCAATGAGCAGGCAGCGTTACGGAGGGGCTCCTGACTGTCACATGACTGACCTCGTATTATTGAGAGGACAAAGGTCTGATTACACCCACAGATTCATAATGAACAAATGAACCTGAAATCTTTACACACTTGCCCCATACAGCCTGTGTGTTTGAGAGGATTAGTTTTATAAATGAACGGAAATGTACATTTGTAGCCTATTTGATTACAATTCCGATTGTGTTTAGTGGGAATAATCTTTGACCGGAGAGATGTATTTATATTAAACAAAAAGCAGTAATGATCATGAAAACGGACACCCAGGTCAGAACACACCTTAGCGTACAAAGTCACCTCCATATTGGGTTTCATTCATTGACATGTTTTTGGTTTTGTTGTCCGACAGATTCACGTGCGATTTGATATTGGATCATGAATTCTACCTCAAAGTCCAGTGTGTTGTACTTCTGACCACTCTCAACTACTTGAGGTCAGCAAACACAACAGGTTCAGCTGTTGTCTTGAAGAACTAAACAGACAGATCCTGGCTGAGTGTCTACCTTTTTTTTAACCTTCAGAAGAATAAAACGCTAGGTCTACCCTTTATACTTTGTATATCTTTGGTGAAAACCACTTACATATACATACATACATATTAAATATCAACAGGAGATATTGGCAGCTTGAAAAGAAAATCATGTGTTAGCCTTCAGGATGTGTGTATGTGAGGGCAATACACTCCTCTGTAGCAGCAGACACGGGGTGTTTCTCAATGTCGAGGACGCTTGCTTGGTAGCACATGTCTTCCGAGTCACTTGCTTCAGAAGCGAGGTAAGAATACTTCCTGGCATTCAGAAAACGAAGAGTGGAACAGGCGAGCAAGTGTGCAGGTTTGCGTCATATGAGAGGCCCCGCCTTACATTTTCCGCCACTGATTTGGGGAAATTGGTCCGTGCGCAAAGCATTGTGGGGATTTTAAGACCGCGGAGTCTACACATGTGCAGCCTCGAAATGTTTCGCTACGAAGTACGGCGGGCTCGGTAGAATTCCAAGTATACTGGACATTGGAACAGTCCTTCGGCGGCACTCGATGACGTAGTATGCTTGAAATAGTGGCTCTGGAGCAGCTTTACTCGACATTGAGAAACACCCATGGACTCCCTCTGTGTTCTGACCTCCTGCAGAGCTCTGAGGAGACTGAGGTCCAACAAGCTCCAGACTGAGGAGCGGACCCTCAGTGTGACAATCACTGCAGACACACGATTCTCCTGTACTTTCTCTTTTCACTTCTTTGGATTCTGGTCATTCTCATTGATACGAAAACACATGCTGAGTTGTACTACTTCCTGGAGAAATGGTGCTGTGAGGATCTTTTTCTCTGTCGATGTTTTCATGTTGTATACCATGACAACTAACTCCCTTTTGATGTGTTTAAATGCCTTCTTCGCACTTAAATCTTTTTCAATCCTGCGAAGACGTTTCAAGTTAAAGGCGTCCAGCAAACCGTCCAGCAAAGAGCCAACCCCGCCCTTTTTTAACAGCAATCTCAGAAACGCAGAGTATCATACATCCACACATTGTTTTAACTGCCAGTATTTGAATATCGGCTTGAATTTGAGAATTTCTGTTTAACATGTCAAATGATGAAAATGTATTATGTGTAAGAATATGGATAAAAACGATTGAACACTGTCTCATCCAACATTCCAATCCTCCAGACACTGGCTGTGTTAACCTTCTACCTTGTGTACATATATATTTTTTACTGACAGCAAACCAAGGAAAACATAAAGGATCAAATATACAGTAATGCTTCACCCCCCTCTCCTGTTTCCTCTTGGTCCTCTTTCTGCTTGTTTTGTTCTGCTTTCCGTTTGGCATGTTTGTATGTTATCATGGTATAATTTATTCTACCTGTATGGAGTATTAGACTAGTGAGTGACACATTTTATTGGCATTTCCTCCCCTCTGCTCCTTGGTGTGTTAACTGTGACACTTGCGTAACTGTCTGTTCATTAAAGCTTTACAAATGGACCAAGACCCCAGTGCTGGATGCTGGCTTTTCATTTGACTGAACCTGCTGTTTTACTAATGGTTTACTTTCATTTGTATCTTATTCATCTGGTGTCTTGTATCAAGTATCTATACTCTAGTTCATCGTAAAAAAACAAACACGTATAGCCAACCATTTTTCATCAACAGCGCAGGTTATTACCCTGGCACAGACAGGACTGACACATGAGGTAGACTACACTCAGGGGTGCCCCCCCCCCCCCCAAAAAAATATCAAAACATCTTAACAGTTATACTAAAGTACTGCACCTTTATTTATTACAAGCAAGAAGAAGAGCTAAGAAGAAATGTAAAGTGCACACTAAAGAATTAAAACAAATAAACAACTTAGCTAACAAACAATAATAATAATGATAATAACAATAACAAACAATAAAAGAATGTGCAAATTTGCTTTCAAAGAAAATTAAGAAGAAATGTAAAGTGCACACTAAAGAATTAAAACAAACAACTTAGCTAACAAACAATAATAATAACAATAACAAACAATAACAATAACAAACAATAAAATAACGTGCACATTTGCTTTAAAAGACAATTATGTATTGTAAAATATGTTACATGTCAAATAATCAATATATAATATGCTAAATGCCTCTGCTTGCTTCATCAGCTCTTGGTGTGGCAGGACTTTTGTGCTGACACTGCAGCATCCACCACCACGTTAAAGAAGGTTACCTCCAGATTTTGCAAGGCATCCCTCAATGGCTTTTTTATACTGCGCCCCGGATGGCTTTTGCCTCTTCATAGTTCTCTAACGTTAGTCTTTCTTTCCTCAACGCTCAATTTTATAAACACTTGACCGATACCCATCAATGCACAGCGCTCTAGCATGTTCTGACTGTGAACACCTAAAGCCGAGGCTCTTAGACCGACCAACCATTTTAGATTTTTGGCTCATTTTCCCTTATGTTAGAATTTTTTTTCTATGTAAGAATAATGGTTGCAGATATAGAGGGGGGCGCCAAAACTGCGCCAAGCAAACAAATACAATTTTTTTTTTTTTTTGTTGCCTCTGGGTGGCGCTCTAGGCAACCACCTATATCGCCTGTAGGAAGCTCCGCCCCTGACTACACTGTATGTGCAGAGGCACTCAGAACAAGAAAGACAGAGTCACTTTATTGTCAATCTTCTGTGTGTGTGATACAGACAGGGAGATCGAAATTCTGTTAAATATATACATATATGTATACATACACACCTGAACACCCACATATATATATAAATGTATACTCATACAAAGACACATATATACAAATGCACATGTAACCGGTGTCGTTAAGCGGTCTCTGCGTTGTGTTTTGAGTTGTTCATGGACGAGACCCGAGCCAGCATACAGTGAGGCGATCTCCGTTTAATCACTGAATATAAGACTGATTTGTTGTGTCTGTTATCAGTTTCCCTCACAGAGACTCCTCTCACGTGGAACATTTACAGAAAGGGGCGATGAAACGTGAGGGACACAATATGAAGGGGGAAGTCACTATAAAAAGAATCCTCTGAGCACAGCGACCACACTTCAGAGGTTCCGCCCACTGATCTTCGACCTTGTCAGGTATTGAACATTCAATAAATGAAGAACACAGAATGTATTTACAACTGTTATACACACATTAACAAGAAAAGAAGGCACAGAAGTAAATATTTAAAACTAACGATCACAGGTGTCATGGGCATGAATATGAATTGATTACAACATCACAAATATATACAGTCTGTGCTGAACTTTACTGCTGTTAGGAGTCCAGTTATGTCTCTCATGTTGAGCATCCTCTGGTCCAGCCTGTCTGGATCACCTAGAGGAAACTGCTGTTGGATTCTTGTATAGTTAGGGGGCTTCTTGTTTTACTGTTACCTAAAGGCCTTTTACATGCAAGAACGCAAAAGGCCTAATAATACACAAAGCCAGAACCAAATGTGGACTAGGAAAGATGCAGGTGCAGCGCACAGCGGTATCACCTGGTGTGACCAAGGTGAACTCCAGGCAGGAAGTACCCCAGAGCACTGGAGATCTCTTACCACCTGCATCACCTCAGACCACAGGAGTAACCTTCCTAATGCTACCCCAGAAACCCAAGCCCAACCTGTAAAGGAGAGAATGAAATGGCCCACAATGAGGAAAAACACAGAACGGAACCAACTAGATTAAGACCTTGAAGTGTCGCTGACGCTTTTATCCAATAAGTACAAAAACCATGAAGAATCAAACTCCGAACAACAAGGAAAGTACATATATATTCACTTGAAGTAAGATCATACCATAGTAAGTGCTGGTGAATCAGTTACAAGGCCTAAATTAACAATTTTTCAGCAATAACTGAATTGCCATGGTACAGTTTGCGACGGAAGATATGCAGAGTTTCTGCTGTCCTGATGTCAATGGGGAGCTTGTTCCACCATTTAGGAGCCAGGATAGCAAACAGGCCTGTGGTACCTGGGTCCCACTCGCAGTCATGGAGTAGCAAGCCTTGGCTGAAGAGGAGCGTAGTGCACGTGCTGGAGTGTATGGTTTAACCAAGGCCTGGATGTAGGATGGACCAGATCCCTTTACAGCATGGTAGGCCAGTACAAGTGACTTGAAGCGGATTCTGGCAGCCAGGGAGCGAAGGAGTGGTGTCGTGTGGGAGAACTTGTGGAGGTTGAAGACCAGTCGGGCTGCAGCATTCTGAATTGGCAGTAGAGGTCAGAGGGAGGAAGTTACAGTAGTCAAGGCATGAGATGACAAGAGCATGGACCAGAACCTTCTGTGTCAAATGACTATATCTTCACTTCTAAAAGGGGAAAATTAATAATCTTTTTTCTCAAAGCAATGATAAACCTGTGAGTTTGATGTAGAAGAGTCAGAATCAATTTAGAATTATTTTATTTTAAAGTAAATTCAGATTGAACATTATTGTAAATATAAATTATAGTTTCCGTCCAAAGAAAACACATTACTTATAGTGAAAACCACCCTTGAATTATGGGATAGTAGGGATAGATAGACTAAAAGCTTTAGGAATCCAAACTATAACATATAATAAGTTCCCTTAATCAAGATTGATGCAAAACAAGTGACATTTTACCTTTTTAGAGAGATTTGGCAACAAAAAAAACACTTCTGGGGTCATTTGGGTGGATTTGCCATATCTCTGGCCCCCCTCGGTCGATTTTTATGATTGACACCTCTTTTGAACCGTTAGAGCCAATATAATCGAGGGGAAGTTCCTAAATCCACCTACACATTACCATTGACAAGTGAGAGCTATGCGCACACAGTCGAAAGCAATGTTATGCTCTGAAAACAACCTAGGCTCAAACTACACTGAACAAAAATATAAATGCAACACTTTTGTTTTTGCTCCCATTTTTCATGAGATGAACTCAAAGATCTAAAAGGTTTTCTATATACACAAAATAACCATTTATCTCAAATATTGTTCACAAATCTGAAAAAATCTGTGATAGTGAGCACTTCTCCTCTGCCGAGATAATCCATCCCACCTCACAGGTGTGGCATATCAAGATGCTGATTAGACAGCATGATTATTGCACAGGTGTGCCTTAGGCTGGCCACAATAAAAGGCCACTCTGAAACATGCATTTTTGCTTTATTGGAGGGGTCTGGGGGGGTCCGAAAACCAGTCAGTATCTGGTGTGACCACCATTTGCCTCACGCAGTGCAACACATCTCCTTCGCATAGAGTTGATCAGGTTGTTGATTGTGGCCTGCCCATACCATAACCACACCACCACCATGGGCCACTCGATTCACAACATTACCCTAACCCCTCTCCCAACCCCTCTCCCAACATTACCCTAACCCTAACCCCTCTCCCAACCATCCTTCCTTATGGCTTCTTCATCTTATTATAACCGGTTCAGTGCTTTAGCTTCCCCCCGCCCACCCCCTCGCCTCTTGCTACCTCTCCTGCCTAGGGCCCCCCAGGAGACACCTCTTATCCCTGAGGACATGGTGTCAACTAAAACCTATTTCAAACTTCTCCAGGCCATCCACCATGGGGAAATCCTCGACGAGGCAGCTCGCCGAGGATCTCCACCTCCCGGTATGACCAGAAAAGCACAATTCTTAACTTCCTTCATAAAACCAGCAGCCCCTAACTGTCATACCTTAAAACTGGTTGAAGAAAACACAAACATTTGGTTACAGCACAACTTGGAAATCCTGAAGACCCACTATACTGACCTCCTCACGGTCCTTAGTGTTGACTTGCCCCCTTTTAGGTTAGCTGCGTTTGATAGGGCTATTATATGGGCCCGCAAACGCTATCACAACAAACTCACTCCCTCGTCCATTTCAGCTTTGCGCTCCCTTCTCAACTCCTCGGATCCCCCCCTATCTACCCCCCCTCTGGACATCACTAACCCCATCTCGTTTCCATCCTTACCACTGCCCCAGAGACCCCGCAGATTGCATTCCGTCCCCCCTCGCCTTCCCAACACTCTCACCCTTCCTTCAATTATGCCCTGCCTCCTATCCCTGTCATTCCCTCATCAACCTCCCTATCATCGCCCCCCTCCTCGTCCTTGGGGCGGAGATGCCCCCCACCCACCTCAGGACGGACCCGGCCCCGCCCTCCCTCCCTTTTACCTATCCCTTCGGGTCCAACCCCTCCACCAACCAGTGGACCGGACCTTCACTTTCCCAACCTCATCACTTCATAACAACTCAGGCTTTTTGACGGGCAAAGGAGTCATTGTCGTACACCCACCACCCACCACCAACCGCAAAGCCACAGAATGGTCCCTTCCACTCAGAAATACTACTGTGATTTTGGGTGACTCTCTGTTAGCCAGAATCCCTCCTTTCCACCATCCATCCATAGTAGATGGAAGTAGATAGCTTCCCTGGGGCCACCCTTAGACACATCACCCTCCAGAAACACACCTCCCCCATACCCTCAGTCAGTCAAGTGATCCTCTCCATTGGCATCAACAACTGTCTACGCACTCAAACAACCCTAACTATCAGCAAGTACCTCCGCCGTCTCCTAAGGATCACCCGAATCACATTCCCGCATGCCCAAATTTATGTCCCACTGTTGAACTACTCAAACAATCTTCCAAGGGCCACAACTCTATGCATTGAAGCTTTGAATGACATGCTGACAAACTCCATTGGATCTTGGCAGCCGCATACGACTCATCTCCCAAAGTTGCCTTCCCTTCTATTTTACACCGTCAGGGATAACGTCCATTGGGATCCTAATACAGCGCAAGCCATGTTGCACCACTGGATTAACCATTTGTGTTTACACTAGGACCACCAAGTCCTGCCTTGCACTCATTCGCTGTCCAACATAACCAACCTCTCATCCTTTCATCTGTCACCTATGGAGCAGGCGGTCCTGGAACGTGTCCTCACGTTTATCCCGACACCCTCACTCCCAGACCGCCAAATCTTGAAAAGAGACCTCCATGTTTACCACCGCCGTCTCAAGCTCCTCGACCACTTCCAATTTAGCACCACCTACACTCATCTTCCCTTCACCATGCCATCTACCTGGGAACCCACTTTAGAGTCGGTCTCCCTACCCCTGCAAAAATGAATCCATTCGAATACTCGTACTCTAGACCGCCTCCGTTCCCACAACCACAACAACCAATCAAACATCACACCTGGACAACAATTGGCCCTCCAGTCCTTGGCTGCTAAATATGAAGTGGTCATTAAACCTGCAGACAAGGGCGGCCAGATTGTCATTCAGACAGGGCGAACTATATCTTTGAGGCAACCCGACAACTAAGTAATACAATTTACTATCAACCTTTAACTGAACCACTCTACCTGGAAACGCAGAAATTGGTCAAAATCCTGGTAAATCAGATGCAAAGCCAGCATCTTTTAACAGCCAAGCAAACACTCTACCTCCTTGGTTTTACCTCCTCCCCAAACTCCATAAACCCCCAGCTAGTTGGTCGATTCCCTTCCTAATACCACCAGGAAGACCCATTGTTAGCGATTGCGGATCGGAATCGTACCAACTAGCGGAATTCATAGATCACTACATCAACCCCCTTTCCCATAACCACCCCAGTTACATTAAGGATACTTTTACATTTGTCAAAAAACTACAACCCCTTTCGGTCCCCTCCAACACATTCATTTTTTCCATAGATGTGGATTCACTATATACCAACATCTCCACTCCACTCGGACTAGATGCAGTGAAGAAAGCTCTCCTGTCCTCTCCTGACCCTACCCGCCCGGACTTTTATATTCTGAAATTCCTAGAGATTACACTGACCAGGAACGACTTTCAATTCAATTACCAATTTTTTCTTCAAGTTTGTGGTTGTGCCATGGGACGCAAATATTCCCCTGCCTACGCGGATATTTAAAAGCAGTTATCATCCTAAACATACATACCGCTCAATTATCAAATCACAATTAATTCGCTTCCATCACATCTGTTCTCTCCCCCTCCATATAGAAGAAGCAACAAAAACTCTGTTCGACGCTCTCTTGCCCCGGGGCTATTCGAAGCGCTTTTTACGTATCATTAAAAGAGAAGAGTCTGAACAGTTCGCAGTAGAGGAGACTATGGAACCCAAACCATCTGCTGACACCAACCTTATCCCTTTCATCACCACCTTTTCCCACCACCCTCAAACCTTGATATCTACTTCACACACCTCAAATTCCTCGCCTGCACGGTCCCGGGCCAAGGGGCCCCGATCTGGTGGTTGTTTACCCTCCTCTCCACCAACTTGGTATATGCGATCACTTGCAAGCACTGTAAGAAGATGTATGTAGGAGAAACTGGAGCAACTTTAAAACAAAGACTTTATCAACATCTTTACCAAATTAAGAAAATCAACAACAATAAATTACTGTACGCCCACTTCATCCGACACACCATCTCCAACCTGTTGATCTCGGGTCTCGAATCAAACCCCTCCTGGTCCCTCGGCCAAAGGAGAGCAGCAGAGGGAAGATGGATTTCGAGACTTTCCTCCAAGTCACCTGGGGGTTTCAACGACGCCTAGCCACCACCCCTTGCCGGATTCGAACCCGGGCCTCCCAGTGACAGTAGCGACAGCTTATCCCCTCAGCTACCCTTCAGTATATGGATTTGCTCCTAACCCTTATCCTAACCCTAACCTCAACCCTTACCTTTTCCCTTTTCAGTATTTATTTCTCCCTGTCCTAAACCCAACCACTCCCTAACTTTCTCCTACCCCTTAGGATTATTTTAACCCCTTTCCTGTCCTCCTCCTCCTTCCTACCCCTTTGTTTTTATCTCTTCCAATTAGCTCTTTATGTGTGTTTAAATTATACTTTTAAAAGAATAACAGCATTGGTTTTATCTGTAAACGAATCAAATGTGAAACATGTGCCCGTGCTCTCCCCTGTCACCACAAGATGGTGACAGGTGACCTCTATTTCTTCACCTAACCCTAACCCTAAACCCTAACCCTAACCCTAACAGGCCACAATCAACAACCTGATCAACTCTATGCGAAGGAGATGTGTTGCACTGCGTGAGGCAAATGGTGGTCACACCAGATACTGAATGGTTTTCGGACCCCCCCAATAAAGCAAAAATGCACGTTTCAGAGTGGCCTTTTATTGTGGCCAGCCTAAGGCACACCTGTGCAATAATCATGCTGTCTAATCAGCATCTTGATATGCCACACCTGTGAGGTGGGATGGATTATCTCAGCAAAGGAGAAGTGCTCACTATCACAGATTTTTTCAGATTTGTGACAATATTTGAGATAAATGGTTATTTTGTGTATTTCGAAAATCTTTTAGATCTTTGAGTTCATCTCATGAAAAATGGGAGCAAAAACAAAAGTGTTGCATTTATATTTTTGTTCAGTGTAGTACATATGAAGATGGATTATCAGGAATCATTTCAAAGAGACACAGACACATTGGATTAACCATTGGATTAACCTTCAGCAGCGTTTTTATCGTTTTGATGCCATTGAACACAAATGTTGTGTTGGCTGAAGCAGAGCGTCCCGCCGACGCCTGCTCCGTCGTGGGTTCCACTGACACCAGCCCAGGTTCCGTCCAGGGTCTCGTCTGACCAGCCAGGGGTTCCACCAGCTCCTGCCCGTCCTCAAGCCCTGCCCCCTGACTTTCCCGGCCGCGGTCCTCGTCCTCGGGCCCGGCCCCCTGACTCTTCCAGACGCATTTAAGATACGTTCATAACAAACGTAAATGTGGGAGAAAATTGTCGAAAGAAAACGTATTTGACATAGGTTCATAACAAACGTAACGTGGGAGTATCATATGCACGCAAAAACGGACTTCTGCGTATCTATTGCAAGCCTTTGCAAAGTCGTGTCATTTGTACGCAGACTGAAGAGAGTGGGCTGGTTCACCAGTTGTCTTTGTGTATTTGTGAATGAAGCGCCATCTCATGGTTAAATCCTGAAATTGAACAAATGGGGAAATCTGGCAACGCCCTCTCACGAAATAGTGGGAGGGCTTTAAAATCCCAGCCACAGGTAAATGCTGGGTTTTTGGTTGGAATCCGCTGGGTGGAGTCCTTTCTAGAGTGCTACATCTGTAGCTGTGGTAGGAAAAGCCATGAGAGTGAATGAGAAACCAAGTGAATTGGTGTACAGAGAAAAGAGGAGAGGCCCGAGGGCAGACCCCTGTGGGACCCCAGTGAGGTATGAAGGAAGGATGTGAGCAGCGCTGACTGAATCCCTTCCATTTTCCCTGTTCCCTCCTAAGTTTGATTATTTGATTTCGGCAGATATTTCTTTGCTGTATTTAGTCTTGTCTTCCCCTGTGCTCCATGTCTGTTCATCGTCCCTTTTCTCTCGTTCATGATACCTGTTTGTCGCTTTTTGTCCATGTTACCTGCCCGTCTTTTTGTCCATGTTTTGTTTATGTTAAGTAGTTTCTTGTTTTTTTCTTTCTTGTCAACAGCTTTTTTTAAATTAAAGCTCGCTTTTTGTTATACCTTGTACCTTCTCCACATTCTGCATTTGGGTCCCTATTTTTCCCCAACACTTCATGGAGCTAAATTAACACTGTCCTTAAGGAATTTAGGTTTTTACACTTTTCAGTTAAAATATAGATTCAAGTAGTGGCGGTAGGATGACAGGAACAGATGTCATCACTGGGAGTAGGACGTGCCATAATGAATCCAATCATTAAAGGCCTGAGGTACAACCCCCACTCTAGGAGGCGCAGGTCATTGTGCAGCGCTGTGTCAGACACTCCTGACACCCCGCCACAAAGAAAGGACTTACAAAGCCTGACATCGCTGACAGGGCCCGGGATACATTGTATTCCCGGGCCCTGTGTCTGATCACACACTGAGGGGATTGCACCTTCTACAATCAGCTTACAGGAGATAGATTGCTACGATTGACTAATAATAAGAGCCTGTAAATAGTTTGCTTTAGCAGTATGAATCAGACAAAAGAGCACATTTCAAATAAAATGCTGGATCCCTCTCCCTCCGCCTTAACTGTTATTGTCGGCTGCTGTTGTTCTTAATGTTCACTCTTTTACTTCCCTGCTAATTTCATTTTCCCAGACAACAAAATAAAGTGAGAGCTTGTATATTTATTATGTAACCTCTTCCTCCTCTTTCATTTAATGTGAGGGTTTTCCTTAAGTTGGGTGTCTTTTATGTCTTATCGTAGCAGTCTCCTCAATGTACGATTACTGAGCTGTGCAGCATGTCTGTTGTTGGGTGATGCACTCTCACACCCAGCCCCCCCCCCCCACTCCCAACATCCAACTCATTCTAATCTCCTCGTGCCAGTAGCACTTTGAAATTAAGCTGGGAGGAGGCTAGGCGTCTTACTAACCTCCTTGCACCGACACCAGGCCCTCAATCAGCTTCATTGTGGAAAAATACTTTAGCACATCTGAGTCAACATGTCTGAGCTGAAAGCTGCTCTGTAAACCGTGCCTTTAAAAAAATCAACAGCACTCTCTGATTCTGTTGCAGCTTGAACACCTGGGTGAATAAAGGTCTACCTGATGCCAACTGGCTCTGCAAAGCAAACATATTCACATTCTTGTTATTACCATAAATGGTTTAAGCATTTCAGACTATGCAGTTAATGACCATTATATGGGTATGGAACAGTGACATCAGGTTGTAGTGGGGGGTTTACCTCTGGCACTTCTAGTAGGCCAATGTGGGCTGACAGAACAGACGTTCTTTTTTCCTGTTTATCTGAATGGCCTATAAATGAAGTAGATTGGCATTTCTAACATAAAAGCACGCCTATCATATACAAACAAAATGATAATGCACCTTACACCTTGGATTTAATATATTTATATGCAGCATTGTTTTTGAAAGTTTAAACAACACTTACGGCCCATACACACGGCGGCGTGCGTTGTCGCTTGCCGGCGGGGGGGGGGGGCTGAAACTCGACCAACAACCAATCACATGAATCTCCCACCCCAGTCACACAAGCACACGGTTCGATTGGCTAGAGCTTGGACTGGCATATGATTCGATTGGCTCCGTCGAGGCGTCAAAAGTAGAACATTGCTCTACTTTTGCAGCGAGCACCGCGAGAGAAGCTACGCTTTGCTCCCACAATGCAGTTTGGCGAATTGTGACGTCACCCCATTCAAAGTGAATGGGCTGAAGCGTTGAAGCGGCAACGCATGCCGCCGTGTGTAGGGGCCGTTATGGGGATGAGATGCATAAAGTAAGGAAAGACAATGTGACGAGGGAAAAAATGAACAAAGGTAAATTGCTACCCCTGAGCCTGGCAGCCACCAATCAGAACTGCTGGTTTGTTTCCTCTGCAAACCAAATCACAGCATCTGACACCAGGAGTGCTCATCTGAGTGTCACAATTTGGTTTTCTGTCGATTTAACTTTTTGAGGAATGGGTTTTTGTTTATTGGGTTACTGGTAAAACATCTTGACAGAATTTTTTTAATTTCCTATCGCATTTTTCCTGTTCATGCCTAGAGGCATGTGCGGTGCCAGAGATTTTTGTTTGGGTGTGATGTGGGGTAGCTTGACGTTTCATAGAGGCTGCTCAAACATGTAGGGTTTCCCATTAATGTACCGGGCGCTACAGTGGAATTTTCTACTGCAACACTCCCCACACACACACACAGTACACCCGCGACTGTTACAATGAAGGCTCGATAATCAGCTCACGGCATATAGGTGTAAGCAGGGGTAAAGTGCTATTTTTGTGGGGGGTGGACCTAACCTCCTCTAGGGGGTCCTCACCTCCTCTAGGGGGGTCCGGGGGCATGCTCCCCTGGGAAGATTTTTTGGTAACACTTTATTTTGACAGTCCATCTGTTGACACTCTATACGTCATCAGTTGACATTTAACAACATGGTTTCAACAGACAAGTAACATGCATTCAACTAACTGCCAGTAGAATATAAGGTACATCTCAAGTGTTGATCTATAGATCTTACAAAAAGTGTCTGTTGACTGTCAACATGTTTTTTTGGAACAGGTTATTAACCACTATTCAACCTTACTATCTGTAGATTGTGTCAGCATCTTCAAAATTGACAATCAACTACTCAAAACGAGTCAAGATGTCAACTAAAGATTACATTAAGCATTAGTTGACGATCAACAGATAAGCAACTAAAGTTTAGTTGACTATCTGTTGATCGTCAACTGAACTAGAGTTGACTATCAGCATACTTTTAGACCCCATTTACAAGGGAACGTTTGCGTTTACGCACCAAATTCGTTTTCAAAAAAGTATTCCGTTCACGCGCATTCGGCTCATTTAACGTGTCCGTTCACATGAGACCACTGGAAAAGCTGTAGTACATATGCCGGGCCTGTAAGTGGTGCTGTACTTCTGCACGAGACCGCTCGAAAGCGCTGGAGACGCTGTAGTACATATGCCGGGCCTGTAAGTGGCGTAGTAACTTCCACCGGTACCACTTTACAATAAAGAGGTTTCTCAATACTCTAATTTCCCCTCCTTGACTCCTTGAGTCCTTGACTCCTTGACTCCTCGGGTAGTGACCCGGAAATGGATTTCAGCGCGCCATGTTGAAGGACATCTCATTTCTCTAAATGCACATCGAGGACCGAGGATCGAGCGTCGACGAGGCTCTCTGGGGGAGCTCTAACCGAGGAGACACTGATGGGTCCTCCACGGCTCCTCCACGGATGCATTTCCGGAAACGGTGGAGGCGGACTTATCTCAGCCAATCACAGCTCTGCATGCATCCCCTGGATATTATTTTAGTAACTGCTTTCATCGCGACGCGATGTTTACAGTGAGAACAGCTGTGAGGTCCGTGCAGAAAGCAGAGCAGTGTGTATAATATATATCACTCAGTGTAACAGGCCTACTCTCTTTATTTGCTTTAGTTTAGTAGATATCTACAAACAAAGAGTCAATATGTTTCTAAGACCATTTAGTGCTTCACATAATAAAATACACAACGGCTGTAGCCTGATTATGCTTTAGGAGCTGTACGTGCGTGTTGTACAGTGTGTAGGTGTGTGTGTGGTACAGTGTGTAGGTGTGTGTGTGGTACAGTGTGTAGGTGTGTGTGGTACAGTGTGTAGGTGTGTGTGGTACAGTGTGTAGGTGTGTGTGGTACAGTGCGTAGATGCGGCGGACAGACGGGTCTCAGTTGGTTTGGTGTCCTATGCTTACTTTTAATACTTTTGGCCCGTAATTTCAATTCCCCATTTCAGCGACCAGAGAGGGGGGGGGGGGATATATCCAGTCTCTGATTGTGTTACGTTATTATGAGAGTGCTCTCATACAGTACTTGTTTGATTCTGAAATTGCATATATTTATATAAATATATGTGTGTGTGTGTGTCCGCATCTGTAGCCTGTTATTGTCTTATTATACCGCACTTTAATGAATTAAAGTAAATATATAAGTCGTCATGAACACATCTGTCCATCAGAGAGAGGGCTGCTGTGCCTCCTGTCATCATTAAAGGAGGGGTAGGTAAGTTTGAGAAACCGGCTCGAGATACACTTTTTGTCATATTCCATGGAATGCTCTTAATATCCTGATAGCAATGCATATTCTAAGTGCTTTGAAAAAAAATCCATTAAAAAAAATCATCTGTGGAAGCCGTAATACTGTAAAAACTACGACCAGTTATTTTAGCCGCACACACACACACACACACACACACACACACACACACACACACACAC
>CALSBZ010004021.1:280704-302159 GCA_943591055.1 Gobionotothen gibberifrons
AGAGCTGTAATGCAGCAAATTATGAAGAAAAAGAAAGTGGGAACTAGGAGAAGTCAAACCAGAGTCAATATCGGAGTTGCTTTTCAACGATGGAGCACACCGGGCCGGAGCTGACGCCATGCTCGACTCTTTTTCTCTTGGACTGTTGTGAGCTTATATGTGGATCTGGGTACCGGTCGCGTATCTTCCAGACACAGCAACTGGGAATAATCACTCTGTGACCCTGTCCCAGGGCTCCATATTGCCACACAACAAATTGTCTGTATGCAGCATAGCTGAACTGTATGTTGCTCTCCCCTGTGTGTCCCAATGTGTCACCGATAATAACAAACAAACGCTAAGTAGCATAGCATTTATATTTACTCATTTAGCAGACGCTGTCTAGCGTAGAGCTAGGTAATTAGGTACTGTATTTCGTTCGTCGACAAACATGATAGATGAATACGCTAAATATTTCAAATAAACATTCAAAACCAACTTGGGCTGTGTAGTATTGATATTGATATTGATTTTTTTTGCCTGATATGTAACGTTACGTTCTAAGGATAGAGGGTGTCGTTTTTCTCATATTGATATTCTGAATAATCTGTGCTGTTGTATTTAATGTAAAGTGTCACTACTGTAGGCTATTTTTATTATATGTACAGCACTTTGGCTCGATCAAAAATCGTTTATAAATGTGCTATATAAATAAAACTTGATTTGATTTGGTTACCGCAGCCTGCTCTCCTCAGCTAGACGTAACATTTGTAATATATTTTCACAAAACAAACATGCTAGCTTCAAAAATATAAGCACTGACAATAACTTTATTATACATTTGTTTTACATTCATTATCATGATCTTGTGCGCGTTCATGTGTGTTGGAGGAGGTTTTCTGTAGGAAGTAAGGCGGATTATTTTCGGCTGTGTACTTTTGAATTTTTGTGCACTCGAGGCTGTTTCTCAAACTTACCTACCCCTCCTTTAATGGACGTCTCTTTAAAATTACCGCTCAGAGGAGAGGAGTTCTCATTTCTCTAACCGCCTGCTTCTCTCCTCGGTTCCCCTCCTCAGTCCTCCGCTCGCATCTCCTGTGGGCGGCACTAAGTCTCGAGGATAGGAGTCGAGGATAGGAGTCGAGAAGGGGAAATTAGAGTATTGGGAAACCGCTTATGACTACCCTTATAAAGGATTCATAAAGGGTTTATAATTAGGTTATGAATTAGGTTGTAAACATTTTATTTATCATAAAGAAACATTTATAAACCAGTTCTAACATAGGCTGATGAAGAAGACGAAGTAAGCTAAATAGCCAATATAAGGCTTAGCAGTACAGATAATACCTTGGAGTGACCTTCAACAGCGCCTTTAAATTTGATAAAAGACCTGCTTTTTCAAAATACGACTATTGGCCAAGTCGTTTTTATCTTTCAAAGACCTAGAAAGGGTTATTAACGCCTTTGTTACCTCGAGACTGGATTACTGCAATGCTCTGTATGTGGGTATGGACCAGGCCTCAATTAGACGCCTCCAGCTAGTTCAGAATGCAGCTGCCCGTCTTCTCACTGGCCATAAAAAGCGTGACCATATCACCCCAATTCTGGCTTCATTTAACTGGCTTCCAGTTCGGTTCAGAATAGATTTTAAACTCCTTTTATTCGTTTTCAAAGCCCTAAACGGGCTGGCTCCTGCCTATATAGCCGAACTCCTCCAGCGCTACACCCCAGGCAGAGCCTTAAGGTCGGCTGATCAGCTGCTGTTGATAGTGCATAAGACCAGGCTTAAAACCCGAGGGCATCGAGCTTTCGCAGCGGCTGGCCCTAGGCTCTGGAATACTTTGCCCCTCCTTGTGAGGTCGGCCCAGACCCTAGGGGTTTTTAAATCAACACTTAAAACTCACTTTTTCTCTCTGGGCTTTTAGGCTTCTCTTATCAAGAATAACTTTTATCCAATGACCTTTTCCCTCTCTGTCTGTGTATTCTCTTGTTCCGATTAACCCAGACAAATCTTTTTTCTTGTTTTGTATCTATATCCACGCCGGGATCCGGAGTCGAGGCTGATCCTCTTGCTGTAGTCCTGTGTCCTGGATCCTCTATCCTGAGTTCTGGATTACGTCGTGGACTTCGGGTTGTGGCTGAACCTGTCTCTGTGGTCCTGCCTGGGTCTCGTCATGCTGCTTCCCTGATGGCTTCCACAGGATTGTAGCTGACATCTTCGTGGATTCATCTTCTTATTACAGACACATGCATTTCCTAACATTTGGTCTATATGCTGTAAAATGTATTATCTCTTCGATTTACACACGGCATCTATTGCACGTCTGTCCGTCCTGGGAGAGGGATCCCTCCTCTGTTGCTCTCCCCGAGGTTTCTCCCATTTTTCCCCTTTAAACTGTGGGTTTTCTCCGGAAGTTTTTCCTTGTACGATGTGAGGGTCTAAGGATAGAGGGTGTCGTTTTTCTAATACTGATATTCTGAATAATCTGTGCTGTTGTATTTGCTGTAAAGTGTCTCTACTGTAGGCTATTTTTATTATATGTACAGCACTTTGGCTCGACTAAAAATCGTTTATAAATGTGCTGTATAAATAAAACTTGATTTGATTTGATTTGATAAATGTGGGCTCACTATTTGGCAAGCAACCGATCACAGTCGCCCTGTTCATCTCATGTCTTATAAAAGCTTATTAATGATTTATAAAGTGTTCACAACCTAATTAATAAATACTTCGTAAATACTTTATAAGGGTAGTCTTATTGTAAAGTGGTACCCTTCCGCCACAAAATACACCAAAAGCAGTGAAGAAGACCCCCGAGCATGGTTGCCCTTCTGTTTATGCCCAGCGGTGGATTTAGCAACATGTAGTTCATGTAATTCTCCATGTCCACTTGTTGCTGATGGTTGTGGTAGAGGAGCTGTACATTTTGCACTAACATCTGTAGCATGGTCAGAAGCACTAGCTACAGCAGTGAGCAGCAGAGGTGGGGAGAGGTGGGGCTATGGCTCATCGTTATCAGGAAAATGATCGTATAGGGCAGGGGTTCCCAACCTTTTTTCCCAAGAGCCCCCCCAAATGACTCCTGTTGGAAGTTGCACCCCCCCCTCCCACACACAAAAAAGTCTAATATGATATTTTGTTAAGAACCTTGACTCAATAGTTTGGAGGACTCAAATGCACAACCCAGAGACAAAAAAGGTTTGAAGAAAAATAATCTTTACTTGCAAAAACAAAATCACTCTTTTAGAGGAAATAACAAAATGACAAAAGTAAAGCGCTCACATGGAGGGAAAAAGGCAAAACACTGAATCTCTTTAAGCAATGGCTTAGATCTGGCTTCTTGGGACAACGAACAAGACGAACCGACAACTAACAAGGGGAGACAGGACAATATATACATGAGGTAAGTGGGCACAGGTGTAAACAATCAGGGGCGGGGCAGACACTGACGATGGCGGGAAAAGGAACCAGAGCAGGAAGTAAAGGGACCTGGAATGAGACAAGGAGAGTACAAAATAAAACAGGAAGTGGAACATAAACTAAACTAACATGAACATGACAATCACAAACATGACACAACTTAACATAATTGACGGGACACTACATATTTGGACTCAAATCATCTGAGGCCTGGCGCCCCCCCTGTGATCTTTGGCGCCCCCCAGGTTGGGAACCATTGGTATAGGGCGTACACACGGGCCTCATGTGAATGAACGGGCTAAACGAAAGAGAAAAGTTGCGGATACAACCGTTTGCGTTATCGTGTAAACAGCACATGAGTAGGCATTCTCCACTAAGCGTTTGTAAGCATGTGTTAGGACTATCCAATTAAAGTGAAAAACTGTTGAGAACAGTAGAAAGTCTATAACCTATCAACAGAACACATACATTCATCCACTAATTATATGCAACAGACATGGGAATGAAGCGAAATATTTGGCACAACTGATCATGAACACTGGATAACTGAAGTCAATACCAGGCTATAAAGCACAGTAAAACAAACACTATACACAGCATATCAGAGAAAGAAAGCTTTTTTATTTTAAGAATATACTACAAATATAGTAAAAGCACTGAACAGTTCTGAAATGGTCAAAATAAAGTTTGTCACACATTATCTCCCAGCTGGTAGTCAATACCAGGCAAACCACAACAACAACAACAACGTTCAACCCACAATCAGAATTTCCTGACACAAAAGGGGATGAGCTGTTTGTTGCTTTTCATTTCAACTATCTTTTCCGCCAGTTCACCAACTATTTTTTTCTGACAAAGTTGGGCTAATTTCAAAAGTGTGTTTTTACCCTTGAACTGGTCTAGGACACTTTTATCCACCAGGAATACTTCTGCAATTGCTGCAGTGTCTTTCACAGCATTTCTGGAAACCCGAGCTTTCTTGAAAGCTTTGGTCATCCTGAAGCCTCTCTGCACCAGTTTAAGGACACGACGATATCTTCTCACCACATCTGATATGGAAGGAACTGAAAAATAAAGAATACATTAATGTCAATAAATGTTATGGCCCCCCAAGGATTATTGTGGTGTGTATTGTGTGTGGAGGAAACTTCTGTGTAGCAATGCAGTGGGAGTCACCGACTCATGAAGGAGACACGAGGAGAGCTGGAGCTTTGATGGCAAACACTCATGGTTTATTGTGGAGTTTCGGCCGGAGAGTTGACAAGACAGGTGGTGTGTAACGGGTTGACACAGCGGTTGCGAAACCAATTCTGAAGAACTCTTTCTGCAGCTCGATGTTTTATCTAGTTCGAAGTGTAATAGTCAACATTCTTTATCAGCGAGACTAAGCAATATGGACCCTGAATCTAACTAGAGCTTTCCTCCATAGACTGGCAACAACAATGCGCCCAGGCTGCCCCTCCTTAAGAGAGATAGCAGCTATACCCAAGGCCGTAGACCAATGCCATGGGAAAGGAGACAGTGAGAGGAGAAAAGGACAAAACTGTGTCAAAGGATGAATACCTAAGCAAATTATTTCCCTAACATTGTGCAGTGTCTTAGTTGTCTTAGGGGAAACACTGAGCTGCTATTTGAAAACCTCATTTTTGTAGATTACAGCACACTTGTAATGCACTGCAGAATTATTTAAGTTTTGTTTTTATTAAGTTTATGAGGTGGCTCACACAGATACTGGTATTGAAAAGAAGCTTTTATATTAAAGTTTGTACAGTCAGATCTTTGAAAGCTTTCTAAATAAAAAAGGGAGTTCAGATGTATCTGACTGCTTGTATTAATTGATAAAAAAAGTAGCTATGTGCAGTAATATAGAAAATTGAGGATGCAATACAATGAGATGCATCGAGGATCGTTGTGAATTTGAATAGTTGACAGGTGAATCATATTCAAATCGAATTGTGAGGCCAGTGAAGATTCACACCTCTAGTAACAGGGTATATACAGGAATCCTGAAGTCAGATGTAATACCTTTTAATACCATTTTATGACCTCATCGCCAGTTTTAACCGGTTACATTGGCGACACACTTTACCTTACATTGACTAGATACCAGTGACGTGCGGTGAGGTTCATGGCTGGTGAGGCACTGACTCTTTCAGAGTCAGATTTAAAAATATTATATTTTGACCGTAATCGAAATATTCGGTTATTTTCAAAAGCTTTTTTAGTCTGATGCTTCGATTCATTTTAAACAGACCGTTCAACAAAAGGATACCCAAAATCTAAATATTGGTTATTTTTATTTTGAAATTCAGTTCCTGACGGACGCCAAAAAAGCCAGAGATTATGGAAATAAACCAATAAATAAAAACAAGGATAATTGTGTGTTATTGTTGAGTAAATAACAGTGTGTTATTTTTGAAAAGAATAACAAATAACAAATATATATAATATATAAAAATATTTAAAAAATACAGATTTCAGTATCCTGAGGCTCTGAGCCCCATTTCTTTTCCTCACAGACGGCAACAAAAGTCCGAAATTATACGATTTAAAATAAAAGCAATAATTGTGGCTTGATATTGAGTAAGAACATGTTTTTATGAACCACACAGCTTCCGGTCTTCCACGACCCGACCGGAGAAAAAGACGTGCTGCAGGCACGAAACACATTACCAGTAGAAATACATTGCTTAAATCGTTCTGTGTGACACGAAAAAAAGGGGATAATCGTGTTGGTGAACACGAATCAATAGATTAAATGTCGTGACTATAACACGAAATGCCGTGAGAGTGGGTTGGAATCAACGAGATACCTCCAGGAGACTCATAAAGGCTTCATAAAGGGACGCAAATAGCTTTCAACTGATTGCAATGTATTCAAACTTGACCAGGGGAGGACACTACCTATTGACTCAGCTATCACTGTAAGTTATATTCTTGTTTTAATAGACTTCTCTGTTTCATTTTACTCTGTATAATTGTTCTGTAGTTATTATAGCTAAAACTGGGCGTTAGTGAGATTCTAAAATCTCAGATCTGCCCAACTAAAGCGGTTACACAGCTCTTCAGTGAGTCACGAGTGTCACCCCTGCATTACAATAGGCAGGAACACTCAGCTGTCGCCCATCAGCTGTAGAGAGTTAACTAATTAGAGGGGCGTGGCCCCACAGCTGTGAGAACTCAGCAATCAGGTGTCCATTTTAGGCAGCTCTTCCTGAGCGTCAGCCAGACGAAGACTGACAAAGACATTAAGAGTCCTGTGGGAGTCTGACAAAGACATTAAGAGTCCTGCGGGAGTCACGAGGGAGGCAATGAGGAGATTGAGCTAAGTATCACAAGTATTTTGTTTTATTTAGTTTTTTAAGCCCCACATGCTATAACCATGTGTATTTTCTCCATTCCTGTTCATGTGTCTTCTCGATATTATCACTGGCCCCGTGTATCTTCTAATCGATATAACCGGCCTGCTCTCGTCTATCCCACATGCTCCACTGAGATCCAACAGCTAGTTGCAGGTGGCCTGTGGAACTGCCAGTCAGCTGTTCCTAAGGCTGACTTCATCTCTGGCTACGCTTCCCTGCAGTCTCTGGATTTCCTTGCTCTCACTGAGACGTGGATCACACCATCCAACACATCCACCCCAGCAGCTCTCTCCACAGCATATTCCTTCACCCACACACCCAGACCCTCTGGCAGAGGAGGTGGCACTGGTCTCCTGCTCTCTCCCAAATGGAGCTTTTCCCTCTTCAAGCTACCTAACTTCACTCCTTCCACCTTTGAATTCCATGCTGTTACAGTAACCCATCCTATACAATTAACCATTGTTGTTCTCTACCGTCCACCAGGCGCCTTGGGGGACTTCTTGGAGGAGTTAGATAATCTCCTCTCACACATCCCAGAAACTGGCCCTCCCGCTGTACTTCTCGGAGACTTCAACCTCCAGACAGGGAAGATAGATGAACTACAGATGAAGCACTTACTTTCGGACAGTTTGAAACGCGAGGGCAGTGATTGGTCAGTGGTCTGCCCTCGCTCAAGGGAAAGCCTCCAGCTTGACTTGAGACCGCCCCCGTTTTAAATAAATGTAATTATAATGAAGCCAGCTGCAATGGATCATTGATCCACCAGGGGGTGCAGTGGGGTTCCACACTGGTGCTCATGTGAAATAAAGTCTGATACTGTACAGTACGCTGGATGTACAGCGGTCAGCGGAACTTAATGTACTGTAGTCGAAAAAAACGAACGGGAGGAAATGCAGCCCGGCTCTCGATTTTTAATCCTAAATTAAGCATCATCTTAAACTCAATATGAACGTCAGTAACTCACTACAAATATTTATGTTTTAATGGAGCCTCAACGGTGTAGCGGAGGGATCTTGCTCAGCATGAAGGGTGTTCCCCATAAGGAACAAGTCGCTGCAAATTATCCCGTTTATTACATGGCCAAATTCTCAACAAAGTAACGACATGACTCCCAATATTAATTGAAATGCTTTTATGGATTTAGAAAATGTTTTTATTGATTTAAAAAATAGTTGTATGTATTGATATAAATTGACATGCATCCGCTAAGAAAAATAGTCCGTTGTGACATCGCGTAAAACAGATTTCGACATGTTACATTAATTGCTTATATCCACACGCCTCTTCTCCTCATATTCACTACCTAAACTAGTTATAAATATGTTTATTTGTACTGTCGGCCGGGTCACTCATTACTGGATAAGCTGCTGCATGAGACAGCTGCCCGAAGAGAGGGAGGAAAAAGAGAGGCTCCGTGTATTTTATATATTATAGGCCTATAGAGTCGTTATTCATTTGTTTTAAAGCTCAATAAATAACAAAGACCTTTGACCGGCACTTTTATAATTTTGTCCGGAAGATTTCAACTTTAATACACATTGACTGGCGAAAAACTCTGCCCGGTTCCCTCTGTCCCCAACGTGGAGAATAAACAGAAGGGTAACCATGACAACTATGCTTCTTCGCTGCTTTTGTGGAGGGAGTTACAGCGCCACTTACAGGCCCGGCATATGTACTACAGCGTGTGTCCCCCAAGGCCTGGCTGGAAGGCCTGGAATGTCGGAAGAGAAAGACGTGAATCCAGGAATGTGGACAGCTGGAATGCGGAAATGGAGTCGTTCTAACCATGGATGTATAATAAAACAGATTTATGCATATTCGACTTTTTTTTACTGACCTATTGAAATGATTTCTTAATTTAGGCTATTTTTTACAACGTGTGTTGGAAGGATTTATTAAATTACTATGAATATTTGGGCTTAAATTAATTGCCATTTTTTAAACTCAGACATTTATCCCTAACATTATCCCTGACTTTGTCATACCATTTGAACAGAGCCCCCCAATTACCCCCAATTACGCCCCACATACCCCCAATTATTTAATATAATTTACCCTTCACCTTAAATATCTAAAATAATGCATTAGAAGACTAAAGCCCTGTAAATAACCATTGCTCTTGCACAATCCATGCCCCTTTTTAGGACTCTCCCACATTAGGCAAATCATACTGTTGACAGTGTTTTCTGATTTATGGAGTGATAAAAAGAGATTTTTTGACTTTACTTTAAGAATTTCAATGTTTTGCTACTTTGTTATTGTACTCCTCTACAGTTCAGAGGTAAATGGTATTTAATACCTTTAGTTACTTCACAGATGTGGATGAATGATGTGAAATATAACCAAGTGTTAAATCAGACTTTAGTTCCACCTGGAGTAAATTCACAAGCTTCCCTGCAGTCTACAAAGTCATTCAAACTAGCTGCACCTTTACCAGCTTTGAGAACACTTTCTCCCCCCCTCCCCCCCTGAATTGCGTCTGAGGGAATAAACTAATCGCTCACTCTACACAGTATGCAAATCGGTGTGAAAGCAGTGAGACCATGAGTGAGACCTGTGAACAAGGGTTCGACAACATTTCTGTTGTCGAACGTGATTCGTTCAGATCCGTCACGTGGTGTGCTAAAACACTTCCTGGTTAGCTGAAAGGAGACAATCTCCTCCAAATCCGTTTGGTTCTTTCTTCGAAATAAAATAGACATAGTTTCTTGCACAACCTATTCAAAGTTCTAATACTTATGATAATCTGATGCTGATGTGCCAAAAGATCAACTATTTCGTTATTTGAGAAGCCTAAACTAAAGTACTGCTTCACAAGATGCTCCACATTCCTCATTGTATTGCTGGACGCTGCTGTTGTCTCCTTCTCAAGTCACTTATGAAACTACGACTTTAATCTCGTAATTATGACTTTATTCTCGTAACAATACGACTTTAATCTCGTAACTATGACTTTATTCTCGTAACATTACGACTTTATTCTCGTAACTATGACTTTATTCTCGTATTATTACGACTTTATTCTCGAAATCTCTCCGTTTCCGTCTCACCTACAGTATTGTTTTAAATAATGTTCGGAATGTGACCTGTGAGCCTTCTGAATTACCGTGGGACAGCGCATTTTACATTTTCTCATTTACTCACCCAAATGTATATAAAAGTTACTTCAGATGCTGAAATATTTTTATTTTTTCAAGTATAAACATACAGTATACAACAGATATGCATGCATACAAATTATAACATCAAATGAAATGCAAGTTTCTTCGTGACACTTCCTTTTCCTCTTTGAAATCTGTCTGTAAGAGAGAACACACATTTAGATACAGTACATTATGAAGCAGGCCTTAATAAAGTAATAAGAACTGAGAACATGACAAAGAATAAGAAAATGTCCCCATGCAAAGGTCCGGAACATCAAAATGTCTAAGTTGCTTCATGAATTAGTGTGATATTGAAGTAGCCTGTAGCTTTATCAACGTCTGCATGTAATCAACAACTGACTGCCAATCAAATAAAGAAAGTACAATTCAATATGTATTGTCAATGAACATTGAACTATACAGATATCCTCTCCGCTTCTCTCTGCTGCGCTCTCATCTCTTCTTCTGTGTTTCTCTCCCTGTATCGCTCACTCGTCTCTTTCGGCCGGCGGTTAAAATATGGCTGAGATTAAGACAGTGCGCAAGCAGCGCAAGTCACAGAACGAAATGCATTGTGGGACATGTAGTTGTTGTGTAATTTAGCTTCAATATTTACCCATACAGCGAGCCGAGACACGGCTAATTACTGGCAGGAACACACACACAAACTCTCCGAAACGCACGCGCACATGTAGCTTTAATATTTGACCGAACAGAGAGCCAAGATACGACTAACACACACCACGTTGTTTACTCACAGTTTGAAAGCAGCGTGGAGAAGTCTTCAGCTGCTCCGCCCAGGAGCAGCGTGGAGAGCTGTGATAAACAGTGATCCGTTCAGATTAAACTGTGATACGACTTCTGTGGCTATCTACCAGCGATCATGTTTAATATTAAAGACTACACACATTGATCCCTTATCAAGATCAAATGTGACTGTTTACTCGTTTTGCAAAGATAGAAGCAGAAATGTCATTGCTATATTTGCAGGGATATTTAGAATTTAAAATGCTGCTTGATCGTTAATTTTGTTCTCGGCAAACAATATTATGAATCCTCTATTCAAAAATATTATTCAGTGTCCATCGACATGAAAATAACTAACTAACTACTTTTCTTCTAAATGAAATGCTGACATTACAAAATGCATGGTATAATGTAATGTAAACATTTACATTATTATTATGATTATTTAATATATAAAGACTATATGTTCAAATGCTCTTCATTCAAGCAGCTTTATCCGCACTGTGTACGACATCATTTCTGTATTTGTGAATGAAGCGCCATCTCCTGGTTAAAACCTGAAATTGAAAATCTGGCAACGCCCTCTTGGAAAATAGTGGGAGGGCTTGACCTTCCTCCAAACTGGGAGTTGGCAGGTAGTAGGCAGGAACACCTAAGCTGGAGTCCGAAAGTAAGTGCTTCATCTGTAACATCTCTCTTAACCACCTTTGCCTTCTCACTGTCTCCATCCCCACCAACTCATAAAGCTGGCAATGTCCTTGATCTCATATTCTCAAGGAACTGCACTACTTCTAACCTCACTGTAAACCCGCTTCACACATCCGATCACTTCTTCATTTCATTCTCTCTACCTCTTTCCAAACATAACAAAACAATCACTTCTCATTCTGCACCTGTCCGCCGTAACCTCCGTTCCCTCTCCCTTTGCCTCATCGGTGCTCTCAGCCCTCCCTTCCTCTGACTCTTTCCAACTCCTGCCTCCAAACTCTGCTGCAGAAACTCTCCTCTCTACTCTTTCATCCTCTCTGGACTCTCTCTGTCCTCTCACATCTCGGCAGACTCGTCAGTCCCCTCCTGCTCCCTGGCTAAATGACGCACTGCGTGCTAATAGAACCATCCTTCGGGCAGCAGAGCGGAAATGGTGGAAATCCAAACACCATGACGACCTCCTAACCTATCAGGCTCTCTTCTCCTCTTTCTCTGCTTCGATCTCTCAGGCAAAAAGCACTTTCTTTCAAGATAAGATCCAATCTTCCTATTCCAATCCCAAAAAACTATTTTCCATCTTCTCCACCCTCTTGGACCCCCCTAAAGCCCCTTCCCCATCCTCCCTTCTCCCAAGCGACTTTGTTAACCACTTTGAAAAAAAGGTTGATGATATTCGCTCTTCTTTTTCTGACTCACCATTACTCACCGCTGGGTCACCAGACCCCCCTCTCACCCACACACCAACCTCCTTCTCCCCTCTCTCTCCCAGTGAGGTTCTTACCCTCATTACCTCTGCCCGTCCTACCACCTGTCCTCTGGACCCTATCCCCTCAAACCTCCTTCAGACTATCGCTCCTGATATTCTACCGTTTCTCACCCATTTCATCAACACTTCTCTAACTTCTGGTGACTTTCCAAACAGTCTCAAGGAGGCAAGAGTAAACCCTCTCCTAAAGAAACCCTCTCTCAACCCGTCTGAGGTTATAAACTACAGGCCGGTCTCTCTCCTCCCGTTCCTGTCTAAATCACTTGAACGCGCTGTCTTTAAACAACTCTCCTGTTATCTCCATCAGAACAACCTTCTGGATCCGCACCAGTCTGGTTTCAAGGCAGGTCACTCCACAGAAACTGCCCTCCTTGCTGTCTCTGAGGAACTGCACGCTGCTAAAGCAGCATCCCTCTCCTCTGTCATCATCCTTCTGGACCTGTCTGCTGCATTCGACACGGTGAACCATCAGATCCTCCTTCACACTCTCCAAGAACTTGGAGTTTCAGGCACTGCCCTTTCCCTCCTCACCTCATACCTCAAAGACCGCACCTACAGGGTAACTTGGAGAGGGTCCGAGTCCGACCCTTGTCAGTTAACCACAGGGGTCCCTCAGGGCTCTGTTCTCGGTCCCCTACTCTTCTCTCTGTACACAAACTCGCTCGGATCTGTCATTAGCCCACATGGTTTTTCATACCACTGTTACGCTGACGACACCCAATAATATATAATATAATAATTCGGTCCTTTCCCGCTCAGAGACCCAGGTCGTCGCACGCATCTCTGCTTGTCTAGCTGACATCTCTCAGTGGATGTCTGCTCACCACCTGAAGCTCAACCTTGACAAAACTGAACTGCTTTTCCTTCCGGGAAAAGATTGTCCCACTCTTGACCTAACAATCAACATCGGCACCTCTGTTGTTTCCCCGACTCAGACTGCAAGGAATCTGGGTGTGATCCTAGATAACAAACTGTCCTTCACTGCAAACATCGCTGCTACAACCCGCTGCTGCAGATACACTCTTTACAACATCAGGAGGATACGTCCCCAGCTGACCCAGAAAGCCACGCAGGTTCTGGTCCAGGCACTCGTCATCTCACGCCTAGACTACTGCAACTCCCTCCTGGCTGGCCTACCTGCATGTGCCATCCGACCTCTGCAGCTCATCCAGAATGCAGCGGCTCGGCTGGTCTTCAACCTTCCGAAATTTTCCCACACCACGCCGCTCCTCCGCTCCCTTCACTGGCTTCCAGTAACTGCTAGAATCCACTTCAAGACACTGGTACTTGCGTACCATGCTGCGAATGGATCTGGCCCTTCCTACATCCAGAACATGGTTAAACCGTACACCCCAGTACGTGCACTTCGCTCTGCATCGGCCAAACCGCTCGCTGCACCCGCGCTGCGAGGGGGACCAAAGTTCCCATCAGCAAAAACACGTGGGTTTGCTATCCTGGCCCCTAAATGGTGGAATGAGCTCCCCATTGAACTCAGGACAGCAGATAGCTTGCACGTCTTCCGGCGCAGGCTGAAAACGTATCTCTTTCGACTCCATTTCGAGCGATAGAATTACTAACAAAGAATTACTAACAGAGCACTTATATACTAATAAAGGACTGGCTTATCTATAAGCCAGTTGAGTAGCACTTGAAATGTTTTGGCTATATGAAACCTGATCTACTTATATGATTCTGTTTTCTTCAAGGTTGTATCTTCCTGGTCGAATGTACGTCGCTTTGGATAAAAGCGTCAGCTAAATGCAATGTAATGTAATGTAATGTATTCACATCTGCTCATGGAATCACGGCATTCATTTGTGTCGGCTGACTCTGGGCTGCCCTTAAAGGCAATGTGAGCGCCCGTTCCCATTGGATAACAGAGAATTGCACACCAGGAAGTAAGTATTCTCCTTACTGTCAATTGATTTGACAGTGATATCTCCACTACTCATCAACTCAAAAACACCAGATTATCCTTGTTGATTAAACGACATTGATAGGTTTTGTGAACATGTTCTTGTTGCCCCCAGCTGGTCGAAACAAAGGCTACATTAATGTATTAAATCGATGTTAATCCAGGTGGATGTGGAATTAACGGACGTGCCGTTGTGTGATTGCGTTGCCAGGCAACAGCTTCGGTTCATGTTCATTTACAAACTCTTCAACTACAACCGTAGTTATATTTAAAAAATATGTTAGAAGGCCTCACGAAATACTTTAATGTAAATTAAAATTGAAATGTAAAGGAATGTGTGTACAAAATACATCCTTACGAAATACGAAACCGGAAACAGACAGAGGCAAGATCCTCAGATCGATTTAGCCGCAAAGCACGCTGGGATTTGGTGTTTGTAAAATGTGAAATCCGAAAACATATTTTAAAAATAAAATAATACATTATTCCGAGTGTGCTTGCTTTTCTCTTGGAAAGTCTTCACATAACGGCCTTGTAATACACGGTTCGGCTGCATTAAATATGAAATATCTGCCGTAGTTGTATATTTATAGAGCCCTGATGAGAAACATGAGGGCTTTGCAGAGACAAACAGGAGGAAATGCCGCCAAACTGAAAACGTGACATGGATCCTAAATATATCAGCAGTTAAACAACATCTTACATTTATTTTCACACAATACGCCTCCTTGCAGTATCAACAATAATTCGGCTGACTTTTATATTTGATCCAATTGATAGATTGACTGTATTTACACCATAACGGTGCACAGCTGATAGACGGGCACCTAGTGGTTAAAGCGCGTTATTGCATTTTTATTATTTTCATTATTAAATATTAATAGAATCCCTATAAAGTATATTCATTACTCGTTATTCTCTACTAATAGTTAATTAAAGACTGTATATAATGACTATGTTGCACATCCCTTTCAAGATTTCAAGATGTTCTAAGGTTTATTGACATTATACACATCAATATGTGTGTATACCTCCACCATTAAACTGTCATATTGTGCACATTTCTTATACTATCTACATACATCTTATAAGAGTATACTACATGTATAATATCAGTTAAAATAAGTGCTTAAACATAGTTAACATTGCTATGTTTAAGCACTTGTTTAAGCAGATCATGTAAGTGTATTTCAAGTGTACTATGTATTCATTTATTGAGCTGTACTTAAATCAGGTTTTAAAATGGTTTGACTGATAGAGATCATGCAATGTCATTATTTGTTTATTGATTGTTATGAACCTGCCTGAGGACCACAGATGGAAATGAGCTATTAGCTATAATCTGGCATATTGCATCTCTTCTCTTTGCTGAGATTAATGTTTTTGTATGCATGGTCCTTCTATAAATAAATACAAATACACCGTAGTTGTGTATACTATGATATGTCAATAAACCTTAGAACATCTTGAAATCTTGAAAGGGATGTGCAAAATAGTCATTATATACAGTCTTTAATTAACTATTAGTAGAGAATAACGAGTAATGAATATGCTTTATAGGGATCTACAGATACATTTTTTGTCTTCTCAAGCACCCACTACCAAATATCTCGCCTGATTGTTGGCACTTCACAATCACCTTCACTGAATTTTACACAGGTGTAACTAAAGTCTGATTTAAGGGTTGTTTATATTTCACATCATTAATCCAAATCTGTAAAGTAACTCAAATAAATGTAGTAAAAATACCAGGTTAACCTTAAAGAAAGCCCTCAGGATTATAAAAGACCCCCATCACCCCAGCCACAAACTGTTCTGTCTGCTGCCGTCTGGCATTTCATGGACTAAAACCACCAGACTCAGGGACAGCTTCATCCCACAGGCCAGAAGACTATTTAACACCTGAACTTTGAAACAACATCCATAACATTAATCTGGATGCTACTTAGAAATGATTAGTCTAATATATCTTATTCCAATCACTTGTAGACTCGTATTGCACTATTTAACTTTTTACTATTTTTCTTTTTTCTTTTTGAATTTACTTGCACTATTTCTTCTGTGTATCTGTTTTATTGTGTTGCACTGTTGGAGGAGCCTGTGACCTAAGGGGTCTTCTTGTTGAAGAAATACATTTATGTACATTAATGTATTTCAGAAATGAAATACATTAAGAAAAAGGCATTTTAAACAGTAATTAAAAAGCAACACAATCTACCTGCATTGCATTACTCTAAACGTGTAATAACGTGCTTTAACCAGTAGGTGGTTTGGGTTGAAAACCTGTCAAGTTTACAGTGTTAACAAAATAAAATATACTGCTGTTTCTGGTTTAGTTTACGACGGATATATTTAGTTATTGTTTTGATATTTGTAACACAAAAGCGATGGAAAAAACCGACAGCAACACAGAAAAGATGGTCTTAACATGACCCAGCGGTCTAGTAGTTAATAAAAAACAATAATATCAAAACAAAATATTACTACTAACTTTATTGTGAAATTAAAACTGAACGGTAAAAGAATAGTTTCCGGTCTTTTCTGAGCCCGATTTCTGTAGATAAATAAAGAACTACGACAGATGTGTAATATTTAATGCAGCCGAACCATTTATTACAATGCATTCATGTGATGACTTTCAAATAGTAAAGCAAGCACTGCTGAATAAAGTATGATTTTATCTTTTACGAAACGTTTTTTTTCATATGGAATGCAGTTGGAGGTCAACCAATCACAGAGCTTGAGAACTAATCACGGGGTTTGTCAAACAGAGCACATGGTGTAGTCCTAAACGATAGCTGGGGATTCTGGGTAGTGTAGTGTCTTCTGCCATCCTGAACTCCGGAAAAATATTTGTTTCTCCGAATCGAAGGGGAAAAATACAAAAGCATTGCACACAATTTAAACCAATCAATGTTGTGTAATTAACAAGGATAATCTGGTGTTTTTTAGTCGATGAGTAGTGCAGATATCACTTTCAAATCAATCGACAGTAAGGGGAATACTTACTTCCGGGTGTAAAATTCTCCGTTATCCAATGGGAATGGACGCTCACATTGCCTTTAAGCAGATGGGAATACATTGCAATCCGTTGAAAGCTATTTGCGTCCCTTTATGAAGCTGAAGGAATTTAGGAGCGTCACAACTGCACGCCACGGGACCCTGACCAAGCGTCGCTCCTGGACGATTATGGAGTGAGAGTGTGTTGAATATTCACACAAAGCCAGAGTCAAGACTACATTTAATTGCATTGCAGTGTCACAAGATTTGGTCATTGTTTTCAATCAATTTCAGTCAAGATTTTCTGGTTCCTAATGTGGTTATAGTGACAAAAATAAAAACACAAATTCATGAACTGTCGAGGAGAAAAAAGATAACCTTAAGTCAGACCTTGAGAAGATTATCCCTTTCCAGCAAATCATTTTGTAAGCATGTTTACCGTGTTATAAGGAATTTAAAACAGATTTAGATGAAAAGGTAATTACACCTGACTAACAATAAATTGATTAAACATAAAGTCAAGAGATTATTTTGTAATACTGTTCACACTGTTTTTTGGTAGTATGGAAGAGGACGCTTTGGTAACACCTGGAAAAGAAAGAGATGGTGGGTGTTTGGTATACTCGAGATCAAAGCTGCAAGCAGACGTCCCATTCTTCGCCTTGTAAAGAGAAGAAACAAGGAGGCCCTTGTTCCCATCATCAAGAAGCATCAAGCCTCAAAGTCTTGTTGTGAGTGATGAGTGGAGAGCATATGCCAGTCTTTCCCAGGAGGGCTACAGGCATGTCAGGGTCAACCACAGCCAGAATTATGTTGATCCACAAACAGGACAACATACTCAAAACATTGAGTATAGTGAAAACTACCCTTGGATGATGGTAAGGTAAAACCTTTAAGCCCCGGTCCTCTTGAATTCTTTTAACTGGACAATTGGAAATAGTTCAATCCCACCATCATGGAATGAAGCAATTATTTCTGTTATCCCAAAGGAGGGCACAAATAAAATGCTATGTAGCTCCTATAGGCCTATCTCAATCTTAAACCAAGACTATAAACTATACGCAGCCATCATGTCAAAGAGATTGGACTCTGTCTCGACAGTTATGTTAGATCCCACACTTCCTGCCTTTGTGTGTTTCCTGCCCTTGAGATTGCTTGGCCCTGCCCTGATAGTTTTCACCTGTGCCCATCCTCCTCACCTATAAATAGCCCTTGTGTTTCTTTGTCCCTTGTCGGTTCGTTATGTTCTATGCCGTGAGAACCTGGGCCCTTTGACTCCTGAACTTTACTTTGAAAAATATACTTTTTGTCAAGTGAGTTTTGATTTGAAGTAAGACTTAGTTTCTGTTATTAAACTACATTATATGTTTGGACAACTGTCTCCGAGTCCTCCATTTGGGTCCTATGTCCTGTGCCTCAGTTCATGACAGACTCCTTTATTCCTGATTTAATAGACTTGGACCAAACCGGTTTTGTCCGCGGCCGACAAACTCAAGATAATATAAGGCGCTCTCAGCATATAATACAAAACATCAGGAAAACAAACACAAATGCAGTGTTGGCCAGTCTTGACGCTGAAAAAGCTTTTGACTGTGTTAGTTGGAGATATTTGTTTTTAGTTTTAGAACGACCAAACTAGCATGGCGAGCAAGGAGCTAGGTAACGAGGAGGGTAACTTGACCATCAAAGCTATTCAGGACCTTGGCAGGGATATCCGAGATTTGAAAACTGAACTGAAACAGGAGCTTGTGGATTTCAAACACGACTTCGGAAATGATATAAAGCAAGAGCTCAACCGTTTCAGGACAGAGATCGACTCGTAATTATGGAGCTAGGCTAACGGAGGCTGAGCAGCGAGTGGAGGAAACAGAGACGGCTAACACCGAGCTAAAAGACGCCATCCTGTACTCTCTAAAGCAGCAGAAACACCTTCAAGCCAAAGTTATGGACTTGGAGGGGAGATCTCGCCACAATAATATAAGAATATATGGCATTAAGGAAGGTAAGGAGCACTTATTTTTTTATAACTATAATGATCATATAAACGTGTACCTTGGAAATACCCACCGAGATAACTTAGACGAAAGTTAACTATCTAAACACTGAGAGTCCTTTACCTCACTGAGCTGACGTTATCTGACAGGAGAGGACTCTCCCTTCACGTTATTGTAGAAACAGCTTCTAATATCCGTTAGCGCAGCTCAGCTAGCTAACCAGATGCTAACAACAACAATCTCCGGAACCGGTGCTCTCTCTCTCTCTCACGCTTGCTCGTGCACTCAAACTAAATGTGCTCGTGCCACACACACAGAGCCAAGCTTGAATGAAACACCCAGAAGTACTTGTACTGTAGCATATTATTTTCGAATCAATCATTTTTCAAATAATTAATTTCCCATATATATATATATATATATATATATATAACAACAAAAAAGACATACATTTCTTGGGGTTGCTTAGCAGTTGCTAGGCCAAATGTTGGTGTTGCTGTAGCAACTCCAAGCTACCACCTGGCGCCACCCCTGCCTAGAGGCAATGCAAGGCCTACCTGATGGCAAATTATTTAATTACTTTAGTGGTACTGAGAAGTCTTAGGTCACATTCACACCTAATACGTCACTTCTCTGGTGCGCACAAGACGAAAGTTTTGTCACGATCTGTCTGTGTTGTGTTTTGTCTTGTCTATATCTGTCTTTGGTTTTCTGTCTGCGTTGTGTTTTGTCTTGTTTAGATCTGTCTGTGGTTCCCTGTCGTTAGTTTCCCTGGTGTGTCTAATTGTCTGATTGTGTTCACCTGTGGCCCTTGTGTTTCTCCTCCCCTGCCCGGCTGTTTCTCGTCTCGTGATTACCTCTCCCTGTATTTAGTCTTGTCTCTTTCTGTGTTCAGTGTTGGTTCGTGTTTTGTCTGTGACTGAGTTCACCGGTGAGTGTTCTGTTTGTCCAACAGTGTTGGGTGTAACGCGTTACAAAAGTAACGGAGTTACAGTAATATATTACTTTTTGCTGTAACGAAGTAATGTAACGCATTACTAATGAAATGTGGGTAATATATTACCCGTTACAATGCTCAGTAACGCAGTTACAACCTATTTTAACCCGCAATGAAATGGTGTTTTGTTTTTTAAGAATCTAACATAGCGAGACATTCCGACACCAGAGAACGGAGCGAAAATACAACAAATTGTGTCAGGTGCGCGTCACCTGCTCCGCTGCGCGTGCATCATTTCCAAAGTGCTTCCACAGCAGTGACACACATCTGCGGATAATCATTTATACGAAAATGGTTAAAGCAACCATCACTAAACGCCAGCAACACTGCATCTACTGCAGACAGTAGCAACAGGTCGGATGGGGACATCACGTTACCCTCCGTTGTGGACACTAGCTTACTCCCGCCTGACTCGCCGCCCTCGCCCCCGGAGCAGTCTTCCTCGCCCGAAACTACGCCGCCCCTCTGCGGCCCGCAGGTGCCAGGATACCACGGCAAAACAGAGCCTGCCCAGGTATATCTAAACAAGTACCCCCGCCTGTAAAGTGGGGGTAAGGCGGTCATTTTGCAGCTTGTGTAGGCCTATACAAATAGACAATGGAATATTCATGTGAAAATAGTGCCATATTCTGCCATGCCTGTAGAAATGCTGGGTCAAAAATAATGCATACAATAGCACCACGAATGGCTGCAAAAAGATCTCATATCCCAAGCTTATCAACAAGCTAATGTTGCAGCTGAAATGTTCTCCAGGTCACAAAGTCAACCTCACATGATGATGTGATACCAGTTTTCAAGCACAGTAAATATTCTCTTCCCAGAGTATATGATGGGACCAAAGTGATGATTTAGTAAATGGTTTTAATAATACTTTTGCTTTTCAATGTTTGCCATTTCAAACCATGAGCTGGTTCAAATAATATGCGCCTTAATTTACAATATGTTCTCATTTGTTTTATCAGTACAGTTTTGAAGCTTTTGTGCTTTTCTTTGCCATAGTCCACTTTGGACTATATGAAATATTTCAGGATTGCACTTTTAACTTACTTGAAATGTTCTCACTTGCTTGGTTTCAAAACATAACAAATGCCATAATCTGTTCATTGGGGACCATCAATGCTATTTTTCATTGCTGTTGCTCATGTAAACCTACTACTGCTGCGCCCCCTGTAATCTCAGATGCACCCTGAGTCATTTTGTTCTGGAACCGGGCCTGTACACGGCCATATACTAAACACACTACAGAGCCCATTCCGTGTCCTGTTATTGTTTACTTCCTCTCTGCCTTCTTCTGGGGATTTATCTGACGTCCAGTGCTCCGTCTTTTAACCTCTTTTCCTTTCTCTTTCTTGATCCTCCTTAGCAACCTTCATTACAGTCCTTGACAGTGGTCTGTACTGTATTAACAACGTGTCACATGTTA
>CALSBZ010004021.1:332159-359430 GCA_943591055.1 Gobionotothen gibberifrons
CCCCCCTAACATGGAGTATCTAGTTAAGAATTGTATTATTTAGTTAGTCTGCAATGTCAGTAGAGGCTTTCAAAAATAAATAAATAAAGAAAGTCATAGTTTGTCTAAAAGTACTGATGTTATATTTTCCTGATGTCTAGAGAGAGATGTGACAGGCTCTCGGCCCCCCTGCTTGCTTGCTGTACTTCTGCAGCCGCAGGCCTATTGCAGGTCAAATGACACACACACACGAAGGGGGGTGAGGGGGAACGGTGGGGGCACTTCCGGACCCCCCGGATCTCACACCTCGACCATATGGTGGGGGCGGGACTTAGAGGTGTGACCTGTCACTTTTTATGCATACTAATGAGACGAAAGGGGCATGATTATTACTACTGATGCTGATCTCTGGGATGGAAGGAAAGAGGAACGTGGCATGGCAGTCTCCTGAAATTGAGAAGAGTAGGGGTGCCCTCTAGGGTGGGAATAGGGTAGTGCAGCCCTGTCCTTCTCCCGTTTCCTCTCAGCAAGTCTGTTATCAATCCTTATGGACATGGCAATGACAGAGTCTAGTTCCACAGGCAGCTCCAAGGGCGCCAGCTGATCCTTAATAGGGTCCGAAAGTCCATTAATAAAGGCATCAAACAAAGCAGAAGAATTCCAGCCACTATCGGCCGCAATGGTGCGAAATTCCACTGCCTAGTCTGACACACTGTGTCTTCCTTGACTTAACTTGTAAAGGACCCGAGCTGCTTCTCTGCCTGGGGACGTGTGGTCAAAAATGTTCGTCAGGGAGTCTGTAAACTGTCCCAAAGACTGGCATATCGGCGAGTCACGTGACCATTCAGCCGTAGCCCACACCGCCGCTCGTCCGGTGAGATGGGAAATCATAAAAGCCACCTTGGATCTCTCCGTGGGAAAGGCTGTCGGAAGTTGACTATAATGTAGGCTGCAATTCACCAGAAAGGGACGCCAGTCATGGGATTCCCCGGAAAACTTCTCAGGCGGAGCCAGGCGGATTGACACGGTGTGTGAAGCGGGCGCCGGGTCCGCATTCGCTTCGGGTCCGGCTGGAGGTGGGGGTGAGAGCTCAGCCTTGAGGTGAGTGAGCAGGTGGTTAACCTGTCCCGCCAGGTGGTTAATCTGGTTTGTTACAGATGACTCGAAATCCCTCTGGCTGTCTGTGACGTGCGATACTCCCTGCTGGATGGCCGTTAACTGATCCTCCTGTTGAGCGAGGCGGCCTCCCTGAGAGCGAAGCGCTGCTTTCAGCTGTTCAGAGTCGGCTGAGTTCATGTTTAGGCCAGTTCGTACTGTTACGACTGAATAAACGGGTTTGAACTCAAATGCACTCTTCTGCCGGTTGGTGTTGTAACGTGATCTTCCGCTGGCTTTTCACCAATATCCAATATGGTACATAACAGAGGATTTTGACATTGTACATTCAATACATAACTAAACACGCCATTTATCCTCATGTTCTCTTTCATGACTTTTCATTTATTTCATTTTAATGGCTACAATCGTTACTATTAGCTTAAAACCTGAAGTCAAGCTACTGTTGGTATTTCGGAGATCCCTTCCGGAATAGCTTTTCAAAATAAACTTTAATCACAAGGCGCAAACTAACCGGAAGTATTTTCACAATAAAAGCTTGACATCAGACATTGTGCGCGAAAACTTCAGTTTTTTCAGTATAAATCAGCATTTAACTGATGGCATGTTTAAACTAAAGTATGCCATAAAACATTGATTTTAATTGCTAACAATACGCTGGTAGACTGTCACAAGAAACAAAATGAACTGGCACAGGACAGAGGGAGACGAGGACAATAAATACACCAGGTAATGGGGAACAGGTGGAAACAATCAGGGGCGTGGTCGACAATCACAGGAGTGGGAGACACACAAGGAAGGGAGGTCAGAGTATCTGAAACGAGAGGAAAGGTTACTATTCAAAATTAAAGGGGAAAATCACTAGACAAAGACAAAACACTTAACTAAACTAACATAATTTGCGAGAGATGACAAGAGGCACCTCTCAATTCGCACCCTGCTCTTCCCCAGCACTGCTGGCCCTCTCTCCGCTGAAATTATGAAGTAAAGGCGTATAGTAATCATAGATAACACAGCAGGGTCCGTTACAGTTTGTTTTCAAATAAACAAAGTCTTGGCTTTCAGAATATTAAACTTGTTTCGGCAAATTCAGATGATAAATACAACTTTGAAGCTTGTAACGGCATAATTACAAGCGGAGAACGGAGTAATGTAACGTCACAGCAAGCATAACAACAGCCGGTGTTTCTTGTGAGTGTTTCCCCGGTACACAAACACAATACACACAAACGCAAAAATACACAAACACAAACAAACACTCGCGAGCTTCCCCCAGACCAGTAATACAAACGAAAATGTGTCTTCGGGTCGATGTGACTGATTTCGATAGAGCAAGTCACATTTGGTTTACGCACGAAACATACTACCAGTAGAAATACATTGCTTTTCAAGTCGCTCTGTGTCGAATCAATAGATTATATTTCGTGACTATAACACGAAATGCCGTGAGACTGGGTTGAATTACAACAGTGAGTGCTTCGTCCTCTGAACACCACAGGATGGCGACTGTAACGCACATAACATAGGTACACTCCTCTGAAATGATTGTCCCCTGCAATTATTATAATCCCTCATCGAGTTCGCTATTCAGCTTGCTAACGTTAGCTTAAACACACGTAACATGCAACGTTAGCCTAATCTAAAATGGTCTACTACGCCGTACCTTTCATGTGGCTCGTCAGCGCAGACTCTCGCATCGTTATTTTTGCAGCCTGTCCTCCTACAAAAAACGACCATATAGGCCGATTGTTCATGCCCTTATTTACGACCCAGAGACACGTTTTAAAGTGTATGTTGTTTCTTACACGACCACTAGAGGTGCTCTAGTGGTCGTGTAAGAAACAACATGCAAGGAAAATCCTAAATTGTGGAATAGTTTGGCCATTAAAATGCTTTTTGATTAGATTTCTGGCGAGAAGTGTATATTGTACTCTTAAAATCCACATCCAGTCGATGTGTAGGATCTATAGTTTGATAGATATTACGAAGATGATTTGAGGTCTTGCCAGGATAACGTGTGCAGCTTCCATGTAAAGTTAGCGTGGGTGAAAACAGTTTTTCCGGTCTCGAAGTTTTGATAATAAAACCGGATATATTCCCCATACTGTCAAATGATTACACAGTGATATCTGCATTACTCATCCACTAAAAATCATCAGTTTATCCTTATTATAATATTGATTGGTTTAAATTGTGTACAATTATTTTGTGTTTTTAACCTTCAATTCAGAGAAACAAATATTCTTTTTGGAGTTTATACACTACCCAGAATCCCCAGCTATCGTTTGGGACTACAACAGCCGCCTTGCTTTACAAACCCTGTGATTAGTTATCAAGCCCTGTGATTGGATGTTGGAGTGGCAGTGCGACAAGGTTACGCTGAGCGTCAACAGCTCTATGAAATGGAATGGAACCACGGCAGACTTTCCAAAACTGGAATTGTTTTACACTACACATGCTGGCTATTGTGTGTCTCGCAACATGTTCTATGGCACGTCTCTTTATAAGACGTTTTCGTATTTTCCACAATTAGAAGTTGCCAGTATTAAACTGTGTACACCCTGGAGGTTTAGGGGATACGAAACACAGTGGTGTTATCAAATTTAAAACATATAATTAATAAATGGGTGAATTAATATACCCACATGACACCTAAGGTCAGAAGAGCTTTATTTAACAGCTGGTCTTATGTCTGTGACCCCTCCTGTTGTTCATTGATAAGCTTGAAACATGCACTTGTCAAGGTTCAGAGGCACATTTTGTCGCCATCGATCATCTTAAAGGAGAGGTGTCATGGCCATTTCCACTGATCATAATTCCATTGTTGAGGTATACTAAAATAGAAAAATACTGTGCAATTTTCCAAACTCACATTGGTTTCGCATACAGCATCTCTGTAAAGTAGAGAGAGAGAGAGAATATGTCAGAGTCTGTCTGTTATCAGCCTGCAACAGGGAGCAGCAGCAGAGCTGCCTGCACTGAGTGTGTGTGTGTGTGTGAGGAAGTCCGTGGATTGATCAATTTGGACCAATCAGCGGGGGCTTAACGTAACGGCTCCGCGGACGTAACGTAACGGCTCCACGGATTGGCCCATTTAGTTCCGGGTACGTGCTTTCGTAAGCACGACCCGGAAGAATCAAATGGATGATGACGTTTCACCAACGAGCGTTTTGGGGAGGTATTTTCTGTGTTACAGTTTTACTCGCTACACACACACAAGGGGACGGGTAATAACCGGAAAAGCACGACATGTCACCTTTAAGATAAGATAAGATATACTTTATTGATCCCAAGTTGTGAAATGTTTTTGTTACAGCAGCATATACTTTGTTCTACTCCACTACAATTCAGAGGTTAACCTGGTATTTTTACTCCACTACATGTATTTTAGTTACTTTGCAGATTCTGATTAATGATGTGAAATATAAACAACCCTTAAATCAGACTTTAGTTACACCTGAGTCAAATTCTGGGAAGGTGATTGTCAAGTGCTAAAATAAACTATGCATTATATTGAACGTTAAGTACTTTGTCAGACTTCATATTTATCTGTGGATAACCCCAATGTTTTTTTCTTATTCAAAAGAAGACCTTAACTTAAAGTATTCTTTAATGTTTAAATAAAGCATTAATAGTTTGTCTGTTTTGCACATCCTCCTGTTAATATCTTTGGACGTCCTGCACTAAACTGTTTTATTGTAGAGATCACTACAATATCTTCTTGATATTTTCTATTCTATATTTCTATCATGCCTTCTACTTTCCCCCAATTTTGTATGTAGGCTACTCTTAATAATATATTTAAATGTTTTCATCAAATAAAACTTATTCAACAACAACATTCAATAACGTGCTTTAACCACCAGGCGGCGCGGGTTAAAAAAAGGAGGAAGGGGGAAGGAGGAAAACAGCTGCATTCCTCTCAGGTAGGGGTGAAGAAAAAGATCCTTTCATGGCTTGTTCTTCCTGTTGTCTTCTGAGGTCTTCTGCTATTGGCCGGCGTCGTCGGGGGCGGGTACAATGCATTTCCTGTTGCTAAATTACATCATTCTGGTGTCTGTGGTTATTTAAACATTCCCTGCTACACATTATTCAGCGTCAATAAATGAGTGCTAATCCCAGTGTGCTCAGTGTAGAACATCACATGTCATTTCTCCTTCAATCATGGTTTGAAACCGTAGCATCCCGCCAGATGCTAAAGCTAACCGGAAGTGACTTTCAGAATAAAAGTGTCAAGTTAACAGTTAGTGAACTTCCGTTTTTTCAGAATAAAACTGATTTAAATCAAATAGTGTATTTAATTCAAATTACGCCATATCAACATTGATTTTAATTTACTAACAGTAGTAAATAATATCTTTAAAAACTACAAAAAAATCCCTTTCTTTCAGCTGTGCACCGTTATGGTGTAAATATACCAATTGGATCAAATATAAAAGTCAGCCGAATTAGTGTTGATGCTGCAAGGAGACGTATTGTGTGAAAAGAAATGGAAGATGTTGTTTAATTGCTAATATATTTATGATCCACGTCACATATTCAGTTTTGGCGGCATTTCTTACAGTTTGTCAAAAGGTCTTCTGATCAGGGCTCTATAACTAAATATCTACGGCAGATATGTAATATTTAATGCAGCCGAACCGTGTATTACAATGCCGTTATGTGATGACTTCCAAAGAGAAAAGCAAGAACACTCGGAATTAAGTATTCTTTTTTTTTTTTTTTATGTTTTTCCGATTTTATATCATATAAAAACCAAATCCCAACATGCATCAAAACCTCTGAAAAAAGAAAGGTGTCTCTCAGAATTGAAAGAGAAAAACCTATGGGAAAAACACAAAAGCATTGTACACAATTTAAACCAATAAATGTCGTATAATTAACAAGGATAAACTGATGTTTTTTAGTTGATGAGTACTGCAGATATCACTGTTAAATCATTTGATCATTGGTTTTATTATGAAAACGTCGAGACCGGAAATACTGTTTTCAACCCGTAACTTTACATGGAAGCTGCCGCGTACCTCAAATCATCTTCGTAATATCTATCAAACTATAGATCCTACATATCGACTGGAAGTGGATTCTAAAAGTACAATCTGCACTTCTCGCTAGAAATCTAATCAAAAAGCCTTTTAATGGCCAAACTATCCTACAATTTAGGATTTTACAGAGATGGTTATTTGTGAATAAACGACCATCTGTAACGTTTGCATTCAACGGGAGCACTAGAGGGCGAAAACTTTCAAACGTAATAATAGCTCGTAATAAGCGCTTGAACAAACAACATATTTGGTCGTAATAAGGGCCTGAACAATCGGCCTATTTGGTCGTTTGAGTTGGAGGACTTGTATTTTTGCAAACTTTGCAGGAGGCTACTCGTGGGCTTGACCCTCGTCTTAGCCATGGCTTGTATTTGTCTTCTGCTAGCCAACGCTCGTTGAAACTGCAACCTCCTAGCATACTGTCATCTATCACTCTCATCAGAATGCCCAGGTCACACACGTAACAAAAACACTTGCAGGTCACGCGCATAGCGCGGGAAGGCTGGAGCGGAGCTGTTTTATGTAAAAGCGAAGCAATTAAGCGTGCTCCGACTTCTTTATTTTCTTTTCATCTAAAAAGTGAAGTAAAGCATTTACAATTCCAAGCACTTTATCCCAAATTTAAGCACCATTCCCAAAATTCAAGCACTTTTCAAACCTTGAAAACACCTCATACAATTTCAAGCATTTTCAAGGATTTCCAGCACCCGTGGGAACCCTGAATTAATGTAAATGTCGAAATCCTCTGTTATTTGCGATATCAGACATTGGTGAAAGGAAGGCGGAAGATTACGTCACAGCCCCAGAGAGGAGGAGCAAAGGGGGATGCAGGCAGGCAGGAAGAACGAATGTGTGTCGGGCACTTCTCAACGGCGGCGACTGCGAGAGGAAGCTGCAGCCTTTCTCTCCTCACTACCTTCCGTCGGACGAAATATGTTTTCGATGGACGAGAGGGAAATGGAATGCACACGTTAACTTATTTGTTGTTTGTTTATATCATGCAGTCTGTTCTTCTTCTCTGTCTTCCGGTTGTTGCCTCTTTTGAATGACGAATACACACTACCGCCGCCTGCTGGTAAGGACAGTTATTGCCACTCATGCACTGAAGTCTTTGCGGTGTGTTCACGTGCGACACATGGCCAAGACGCAGGAGGACACGGCGACGCAACAGTCGGCGTCGGCTTCCGCGAGTTCTCTGGTGTCTGCTTGGAGTGTCAGGGCCTTTAAAAGAGATCTCTCTCTCATCTGCGTGTCGGGGCGGGGCATCACAGACACGCTGCATCTCTCTCTCGCTCACAGACATGCTGCAGCGCTGTGCAGTGTGCACACAGTTCTGCCGGTAATGAATATTACATTTTGTGAGGAAACTTTTCCACCAATAATTCCAATAAGTATTCCAAAATGTATTCACTTCAGGTTTACGAAAGTAACCGTAATCAGATTACTCGTTTTTCAAATGTAACGCCAGCTGAGTACAGCCTACTTAATTTTTGTATTCTGATTACGTAACGCTGTTACATGTATTCCGTTACAACCTATGGTTACAACCCAACCCTGCTTCTAGGCTTCTGTCCCGCAGCTCCTGCCTCTCTGTTGGACTCTGTCGCAGCGGGGCTACTGCTGTGGTGCGGAGTGCACAAAGCAGACTCTTCACAACGAAGGATCACTTCTTCTTCAAGGCAGGGAAGGTTTCGCAGTATGCAGTCTAAAAAAAAAATGGGTGGGGGACGAACGCAGTAACCACTCCGCCAATGCCACAGTCACCCCCGTCGTGCGGGCCGGATGAGAATGTCTGGCGGGCCGGATGTGGCCTGTGGGCCGCCAGTTGGTGGTCACTGCCCTATGGGTAATAAGGCTGAGATGAGAACCCTCCATCGTATTTAGTCCTTAGCAATATGCTGCGCCTCTCCCCATGTAGGGATGGGGACCGAGCCCCGGTATTAAACGGGCCCCGGGCCGGAATTATTAAAGACCGTGGTACCGTTAAGCTCCGACGTTATCGGACTTTTTATCGGTACTGGAGACATTTAAAAAAGATGTCATATGTATTATTGCTACATAAACATTATATCGCAGTTTTGGTTTGGCCAACTCCGTTTCTAAAATGCAATAAGACTACAAGATGCGTCTATGATGTATTTTCGAGCTTTCCAATCCAGACGAGATCTCTCTCTCTCCCGTCTGTGTGCGAGGGGGCGGGGCAGTTTGTAAAGGTTTCCTGACTGTGTTACAGACTGTCATCCTGGTTAGTGGTTACTCTGGGTTCTGTCTTCAGGACTGAGTGTTGGATTTTTTGGTTAGTTGGATGGGACTTGATTGGAGTAACTTTCTCGTTTGTGTGTTTTTTTTAAATATATTTGGCCTTTGTTTCTGTGTTTGACTGATTTCCTCAAATAAAAAGGTTGATGAATTATCATCTAGATTTATATGATGTTTTATTTATGTTAAAGGTCACTTTGAATGATTTTAACTAATGATAATGTAGAAAAACTAATATTTTAAATTCGGGACGGTCCACATTAATTTCGGGACGTCTTAGATTGTATTTCGGGACGGTTCCGGGAGGATGATGAAAAAAGTTAGTCGAGAGCCCTGGCTGGTCCACATGTGTGATATCTGGCGTGGAGTCCACACTGACAGAGAAATACTTAGCAAGTTTTACTCTGCTGATGACTTCATCCAGCAATCTCTGTCCCATCAGCTGTGTGAATTCCTCACACAAATTTAGTGAGAGGTAGGATGGATTTCCTCTGCCGGCATTTCCGTATTTCTGAATATGGGCTTTTAAAAAAGGATCAAACTGACTGATCAGCTCCATGCTACCCAAATAGTTGAAATTGTTGGTGTCCCCAAACCTGTGGCTGTCACCCCTAAAAGCAAGTCCCGCATTCAGATTTAGTTCTGAATCCACTGTTCCACGGTCAGCTGTCTGATTGATGAAGGATACCATGGCTTTCCTGTGCATGTCACAGCTTTCATGTTCGGCTATCCGTTCATTTGCGTGCTTCCAATTAGAGTATCCCACGCTGCCAAATGACGTGTCTCTCTTATCACCAAATAGTTTGCATGCAAAGCAGAAGACACTACCTCGGGATGGTGAGTAACATAGCCACTCCCTGAGCATATACTCCCCGTTACCCAGCTTGCGCTTGAATAAGCTTCTGGAGAAGTATCTCTTCTGATGCTTGTACTGCCACTCTGAGGCAGAGAGGTCAGCTTCTCTGTTTTGACACAATTCCGGACCCATTTTCTCCCAGTGGAGAAGCACCTGTTCGTCCATGTTGTTGCCCCAGAGACCTGGGTCAGTGCTGTAGGGGTCGTCTAGTTCTCCTGTATCCTCGTTTTCCCGCTTGTCTTCTCCACTCTGCTCTACGCGCGCCTGGTCCTCTCCTCCAGATGAGTGACGTATCGGGCCTCCCTCATGTATTTGTCCGGATGCCATTGGCTCCCCTCCATGTAGCAAGTGCTCGTCGTCCTCTCCATCTCCTCTAACAGATAATGTCCCTCCTGTCTGTTTTTCCTCTCCCGCTACTCCATCGCTATCAGAACCAGACGGCCTACTTGGCTCCGAGGCCCCGCCGGCACCGCTGCCGCTCGGTACAGAACTAATCTGTCCTTCCTCCTCATCCTGGCTTACAGGTTTAAAATAACCTGTAAGCTTCGGCATTTTTTGTAATAGCTGCTTGTCTCGAAACTCCTTTTCCCTCAACAATTTCCTTTTCCGAGCGCCACTCTCAAACTTTTTCTTCTCTGACATTTTCTCCTAAACAACCTTCATCTGTCACTCAATCACTCGTAATTTGAATAAGTCACATGTGAAACATATTCTCATTCTGATTCTTACGTTTCTAACTTGCAATATCATTATTTCCGCTCTCTTCACTCCAGAAGAGCGATCTCCCTGTGTCTCTCTGTGTGCGGGGGGTGGGGCCTAACAGATACGCTGCAGCGGCACACAGAGATCTGCCGGGGACGGAGCGTTCAGAAGTATAGAGACACTCTACAAGGCTCGATGTGGACAAAGCTCGCTTGCCATTAGTGTTTTCGCGTTAGCGCGTTGACACAAGTAGAGTAGTCTGTCCAAACAGCTGGCCAAAAGGCATCATATTCAGTTGGAGAAATGCACAATTTTCGACTTCCTTAACTTGTAGCTCTGTTGCCCCAATTACGAGTAATGTTATCACATCAGGTGTGCAGAGGTGGGAGAAGTACTCAGATCTTGTAATTAAAGGTCCCATGTCATGCTTTTCCGGTTATTACCCGTCCCCTTGTGTTATGAAGGTTTTTATGCATGTAAACGGTCTGCAGAGTCAAAACCCCTCAAAGTACACCCTGTAGGGAGTAAAACTCTAACACAGAAAATATCTCCCCAAAACGCCTCGTTGGAGATTTCAAATTTTCTTCCTGGGCACTCTGACATGGGAATACCCAGAGGCCACACCCTCTGCCAGCCTTTCACGAAACAAAGCTTCCCAAACCTTTCAGCGATTCATGCCGGATATGTACAGCCTAGGGTACTGAAGAACGATGCTAGTGGATCGCCGGAGCTGTATTAGATTAACATTAACATGCTTCTTGTAGTTGTAAGTCCACTGCCAGGCGGCCTGAAGCACCATCCTTAATCCTTAATGGAGCATATGTGGGCTGGACCTGTATATAACAGGAAAGGAGTGAGCAGAGGGTGGAGTTGTCTATTATTGTTCTGTTTTCTGTGACAATCTTCCTCACCCTCTCAGACTTTCAGTTGCGCGCGCTACTAAAGAGACGTGTTACCATGGAAACCAAACAATGCTGCAGCTGTATTAAACTCCGAGTGGAAACAGTCCTGAGTAAATCAGATTTTGTCAGAAATCGGGAGAAATGCGGGAGAAATATGACCCCGGGAGGAAACCGGGAGAGGGTCATGAAATCGGGAGTCTCCCGCGAAAATCGGGAGGGTTGACATGTATGGGCGCCGCAGTTTCTCTCCACGGGCTGCGGAAGCGAAATGCTTGATGGGAAACGTCTCGCTGGTATCTCGAGCTGAGCGCTCATTGGTGGTTTTTACCCCGTGCTGGTGATGAAACTCTCCAATTGGCTCGGCAAAAGTTTGTTGTTGTTTTGTGTCAGTTTTACGTCGCCCCTTCCATTAAAATGTTTCATCATTGTTCCACAATGTTTATCATCATGAAATTAATATCTATATATTTTATACTATACTTGCACTGCTTACCGTTTTCATACTTTATATATCTTAGCATATTCATACACACTGTTCATACTGCTCACAGGCTGCTGTGTATATCTAGTGTATTCATACCCCTCACTGTTTATTCATCATTCAATTCATTCTATATTTTATTATGTAGATTGTGTACATTACTTTTCACTTTACTGCTTGTTGCACTCCTGGTTAGAAGCTAAACTGCATTTCGTTGTCTCAGTACCTGTAATATCTGCAATAACAATAAAGTTGAATCTAATCTTGAGCAGGAACAAATGTATTTACTTAGTACATATCTGACATTAACGATTAAACACATGTGTGCATTCTTTATAAATGCAAACCGAGTCAAGCCGACCCCGGAGGTGGCGGTATGCACCTTAAAGTTGTTTGCATTCCACCAAAAAACCGAGAGAAGAAGAATCTCAATCTCAATCTTATCTCAATCATTATTTATTTATATAGCACATTTAAAACAACCTTCAGTTGACCAAAGTGCTGTACAGGCAATAACTACAATATTAAATAACACTAATAAAACAATAATTAAAAACATGATAAAAAGCACAATAACTAAAAACATATAAAAAACACATACAAATGTAAAAACGTAATGTTCAACTAGTATTAAAAGCCAGTGCAAAGAGGTGAGTTTTTAGCTGAGATTTAAAAAGTTCAATAGACTCAGCAGTCCGGATTTGTACTGGGAGGCTGTTCCACAGTCTGGGAGCTGCAACACTGAAAGCCCTGTCACCTCGGGTTTTTTTCCTGCACCGAGGAACCACCAACATATATTGCTGAGCAGATCGCAGTGCTCTAGCTGGAGCATGGTGGTGCAACAACTCAGACAGGTAATGTGGTGCCAGTCCATGCAATGATTTAAAAACAACAAGTAAGTACTTGAACTGGATCCTGTAACTGACAGGAAGCCAATGAAGGTCCGCCAAAACGGGTGTAATGTGGTCATAACGTCTCTTCCCAGTAAGAAGGCGTGCAGCCGCATTTTGGACCAGCTGCAGGCGACGGATCAAACACTTATCAGCACCAATATACAGGGAGTTACAATAGTCTAAACGAGACGTTATAAATAGGTGGATTAGCTGTTCAAATTCCTTACTAGGGAGATAGGCCTTTACCTTCCCCAGTAGCCGCAGCTGGAAGAAGAAGAAGAAGGCGAAGAAGAAGAAGACGAAGCCGACTCCGAGCTGTCCGACTTCAGGCGAGCTTTTTGAGACCTCCCCCGGCTGCGATCGGCTACTCTCGTCTACTTTCGAGGCGAGCCGCAACGCGTCTCAAACAAGACTATTACGTTGGCCTACGTTGGCCTACATTGTTTACAGACGTAGGGACAACATCCGGTATTTCCAGTATTTTTAAAGTATGAATTACAGCCGTAAAAATGCAATAAATGAAAAGTTATGAAAGAGAATATGAGGAGAAGAGGCGTGTGGATGTAAGCAATGAATGTAACATGTCGAAATCCTCTGTTTTACGCGATGTCAGCTGCGGGTGAGCACAGCTGGCTCTCTCCTTCCTGCGCTGCAGCCCACCAAGACAACACCGGCAACACCGGCTATTGTCTCTTCTTCATTTTCTGTTTGTAACATTACCGCATTACCATATTAATTAAAGTGCCGTTTCATTCAGACTGTTTAAAAAACTGTAACAACGGACAATTTTTCTTAGCGGATGCATGTCAATTTAAATCAATACAACTATTTTTTAAATCAATAAAAACATTTTCTAAATCCATAAAAGCATTTCAATTAATATTGGGAGTCATGTCGTTACTTTGTTGAGAATATGGCCATGTAATAAACGGGATAATTTGCAGCGACTTGTTCCTTATGGGGAAAATAACACCCTTCATGCTGATCAAGATCCCTCCGCTACGCCGTCGAGGCTCCATTACAATATACATATTTGTAGTGAATTACTGACGTTAAAACACGTCAATAACGTTTTAATGAAGTTGAATACAGTATATTCATATTGAGTTTAAGATGATGATTAAATTAGGATTCAAAATCGAGAGCCGGGCTGCATTTCCTCCCGTTCGTTTTTTTCGACTACATTAAGTTCCGCTGTACATCCAGCGTACTGTACAGTATCAGACTTTATTTCACATGAGCACCAGTGTGGAACCCCACTGCACCCCCTGGTGGATCAATGATCCATTGTAGCTGGCTTCATTTATTTATAACGGGGGCGGTCTCAAGTCAAGCTGGAGGCTTTCCCTTGAGCGTTTCAAACTGTCCGAAATTAAGTGCTTCATCTGTACGTATTCATTGTTGTTTGTGTATTTATGATGTTTAAAACAAACAAGGTATCTACTAGGGATGGGAACGATTAATCGAATATTCGAAATTATTCAGGTATTCGAATATGAGTTATGAATTTTTTTATGATTTTTTTTATTTTTATTTTGGGATTAATTATTAATCTAAGTTGATTACATATTATCAAATGGAATAATTCAATGTATACGACAGTGCCATAGCTAAGTGTGTTAGGTCTAAATGTGTGTTTTTTTCTCCGCTCACCGGTCCCTCACAGCGGGTAGAGCTGCAGGTGCTGATCTCTCTAAAACTCGCGTTTATGTCCAAATCCATCAGATCTAGCTAGTTCTAGCCAGAGCCATATATGTGGCGCTGGTTCTAGCTAATGATATGGCTGCTGCCCCTCCCTACACGCAGATCACTATAGTACCTGTGTTCACTGTTTTATGCCAAGGAGAAGTTTAATCCAGCATTCAACACATGTGACATCTGTGTTGTAGGCTACATGAGAAAAGTGTCTGCGTTAAATCTGTGTGGTGGGCCACTTGGAGAAATGTATGTGCGTTATGTCAGAGAGTTAATGTGTCTATGTTTCTGTAAAGAGTCTATGCTTGAGAGCAGGGGTAATGCTTTCTTAGTTATTGTTTGATTGTACAACGAAATAATAATTGATCAACTATACCTGTGAATTGCCACAACATTTGGGAGTAGTTTAAGTGAAATATCCCTATAGAACACACACACACACACACGCTCAAACACTGGATGAGAAACTGAATCCTTTTGGAATCAGTGTCTTTTGTGTTTGGTATAACGGAACAAGATATAAATATATAGTATATATATCTGACAAATACTTTCCTTTTTGTTTTGATGAGATGTTTTAGATGATTTTGGGTTTATTTTATTAGGATGATGATAAAGTTAAATACACACACACACACACACTGTAAGGAGAGGGGAGGGATCAGTTGGAGTCAACAACTGCTGACTCTGCTGACTCATGCTAACTCATTGGCCCAGGAATGAACAGCCAATTAGAAGATAGGAAAGGAGGAGCATCTCCTACTGAAATTGTATGTAAGCTGTTTGATTTCAATATTCGGTGCTCTTGTTCTGACCGGCTGTCGTGATAGCGGTAGAATGGAGTCCGGAGTACTGTACGGGTACTTTGTATTTTGGTATTGTATTTAAGATGTATTTCTGTATTGTTGTTTTTTACCAAGTAAACTCAGCTTATTGCTTATCTGATATCTCGGTGTCTGAGTCCTTCTTCTTATAGCAAACCACTCATCAACGAACGGCGCGGAGCAGAGTAGAACCTTCAACCACTCCACTAGGTGGCGCTCCAACAAATTGGTGACCCCGACGAGATGGGTGGAAGCATAGAAGGAACACAGACAGACAGCGGACGAACAGTCCAGGGAAGACACCTCGAGTATCTCTGACAACTAAAACCAGGGCGCCTGTTACTATCAAAATCTGTGATTGGCTATTGAACCACATTTTAGAGTTGTCAGAGAAATTCTCAGTGTCATAGTCTTAAGGGTAAAGAATACAATACATACATTATTTTTTATAAGTGAAGAACGAGGGGTGTAAGAAGACGGTGAAAGGCCCCGTAGGTCGGTTTAGGACCATACGGCAAACTCGTTGTAGAATAGTTCTTTTTTTATAAGTGAAGAACGAGGGTGTAAGAAGACGGTGAAAGGCCCCGTAGGTCGGTTTACAGATGAAGCACTTACTTTCGGACAGTTTGAAACGCGAGGGCAGTGATTGGTAAGTGGTCTGCCCTCGCTCAAGGGAAAGCCTCCAGCTTGACTTGAGACCGCCCCCGTTTTAAATAAATGTAATTATAATGAAGCCAGCTGCAATGGATCATTGATCCACCAGGGGGTGCAGTGGGGTTCCACACTGGTGCTCATGTGAAATAAAGTCTGATACTGTACAGTACGCTGGATGTACAGCGGTCAGCGGAACTTAATGTACTGTAGTCGAAAAAAAACGAACGGGAGGAAATGCAGCCCGGCTCTCGATTTTTAATCCTAAATTAATCATCATCTTAAACTCAATATGAACGTCAGTAACTCACTACAAATATGTATATTTTTTAATGGTGCCTCGACGGTGTAGCGGAGGGATCTTGCTAAGCATGAAGGGTGTTCCCCATAAGGAACAAGTCGCTGCAAATTATCCCGTTTATTACATGGCCAAATTCTCAACAAAGTGACGACATGACTCCCAATATTAATTGAAATGCTTTTATGGATTTAGAATTTTTTTTTATTGATTTAAAAAATAGTTGTATGTATTGATATAAATTGACATGCATCCGCTAAGAAAAATAGTCCGTTGTGACATCGCGTAAAACAGATTTCGACATGTTACATTAATTGCTTATATCCACACCCCTCTTCTCCTCATATTCACTACCTAAACTAGTTATAAATATGTTTATTTGTACTGTCGGCCGGGTCACTCATTACTGGATCAGCTGCTGCATGAGACAGACACTGACGCAGCCCGAAGAGAGGGAGGAAAAAGAGAGGCTCCGTGTATTTTATATATTATAGGCCTATAGAGTCGTTATTCATTTGTTTTAAAGCTCAATACATAACAAAGAAGACCTTTGACCGGCACTTTTATAATTTTGTCCGGAAGATTTCAACTTTAATACACGTTGACTGGCGAAAAACTCTGCCCGGTTCCCTCTGCCCCCAACGTGGAGAATAAACAGAAGGGCAACCATGACAACTATGCTTCTTCGCTGCTTTTGTGGAGGAAGTTACAGCGCCAGTTACAGCCCGGCATATGTACTACAGCGTGTCCAGCGCTTTCGAGAGGTCTTGTGTGGAAGTACAGCGCCACTTACAGTCCCGGCATATGTACTACAGCGTTTCCAGCGTTCTCGTGTGAACAGACATGTCAAATGAAATGAATACGTGTGAACGGAAGACTTTTTTGAAAACGCATACTGTGCATAAATGCAAACGTTCCCGTGTGAGCAGCACCATAGTCTGCATTCTTTCTTTTTTCTTTATGCATATTCGACTAATCACTCCCCTTTTAAACTGTGTTTTAAAAAAATTTGACTGACCTATTGGAATGATTTCTTAATTTAGGCTATTTTTCACAACGTGTGTTGGAAGGATTTATTAAATTACTATGAATATTTGGGCTTAAATTAATTGCCATCTTTTAAACTCAGACATTTATCCCTAACATTATCCCTGACTTTGTCATACCATTTTAACAGAGCCCCCCCAATTACCCCCAATTACGCCCCAGATACAATAGATATATTTAATATAATTTGCCCTTCACCTTAAATATATAAAATAATGCATTAGAAGACTAAAGCCCTGTAAATAACCATTGCTCTTGCACAATCCATGCCCCTTTTAGGACTGTCCCACATTAGGCAAATCATACTGTTGACAGTGTTTTCTGATTTATGGAGTGATAAAAAGAGATTTCTTGACTTTACTTTAAGAATTTCAATGTTTTGCTACTTTGTTATTGTACTCCTCTACAGTTCAGAGCCAAAAAAGTGATTCGCAGGCAGTAATTTTTCAAACGCTCTCGGGTCGCGGGTGTTGCATAATAAATATATTTAAATAATAATAATTTAGTTTAATGTTTAAATCCTCAGACCTCTCGCCCGCGGGACCGCGCATAATCATAACCTCTGCAGCGCATCAATCTGCTGCTGAGTGCGCCACATTCGAAATGGCTGAGGTGAAGCTCTCTAGCGGAGTATACAGCATTTTCAATAACACTTCCTCAAGAGCGAAATCCAACGTCTGGGAGGCTTTTGGTGTCATCCTAGATGGAGAAAAGAACCAACATCCCACGCTTTTTGAGACAAATATGCAACTGCGTGTTAATAATTGCACGTTTTCACTGCTCATATACTGTATGTGCAAAGTTTGACCCTTGAAGGCTGTTTCTTCTGCTCTGAAATTGAATATATTTGTTACATATTAATAGAATTTTTTATTTGATTTTGGATTTGTGAATGGGAGAAGTAGCAGATGGAAAAAATACCAAACACTAATTATTTAAAGTAGAGTATTTCATTATATATACAGTAATACTAAGGAGGCATAGGATTCCACTATAGTTCTTCGAATCTTTATTCTTCCCCTTATTATTATTAACTTCAGCATACTTTCGCTACAGAAACCATTCAAATATCAAACTATTCAACCTGTTCAGCAATCGATGGGAAACTTTCAACTTTTTCCAAATATTACATACTTTTTTAAATATTCAGCTTTTTAAACTTTTTTTTTAACATGGAAGTCAATGGGAGGAGCCTTCAAATCCTCTTTTACCTACACCTTGCGCCAAATGCTTCTCTTTCCACATACTTTCAGCTATTCAATTCGTATTCTTACATTTTTGATGTCTTTTACAGTTTGAGATATTTAACTTAGTTTGGAGATTGGTAAAGAGTCTTTCTTCAGATTTTAACACGAGTGTGTATTGGCTCGTTAAGGCTTAGAGTGCTTTGATCTCCAGGGCCCAAGAGTTCAAAACTTTGAATCCCTATCTGATCAGATCAGATTTGGATTTTGGGGAGTTCAAAACCAAAAAACAGGATTAGGATCACTTTGATATCCGATCAGATCAGGAAATCCAATCCAAGCTTTAATCTGGATCAATCTTCAAAATGGGGAGTTCAAACCGACAACACAGGATTGGGATCAATTTGATCCCAAAAAACTGGATTATCCTGATCCCACCAGAGGGGTGGATTTCCAGTGGATTACCAGAGCAAAATGTACTGTACTATTTATTTTAAAATATGTTTCAATATAAATAAGATGGCAAAGTTTGTTAACTGAAATAATACACCATGTTTAGCCTTCATGGCAAATCAATTTTATTTTTCCATTTTTGCTCACGTTTGTGGTGGCCTATTTTGTTTTCAACCAAATGTTGATGACATAAATGTTTATGCTCATAAAAGTATCACAACAAAGATTGTCAATCACAAATGTAATTTAGATTAAAGAAAAAATATCTTCAACAAAAAAAAATTCCATCATCTGTCATCACCTTTCAAAAGTAATTGCGGACAATAGAAGTCTCTGCAATGTGGTCTCTTTGTCTTCCGTGTATTATTTTTCATGTCCACTAGATGGCGCTCGGTAGGATTAAAGCACTGATATTCAGGATCTAGTAATATTGAAAAGTCGTAATCTGGATCAGGGTGATCCTATCCTGAATTGCTTTGAACTCCAGGGACAAAATGTGACCGACTTGTCTGATCCTGGATCACAAAAAATGAGATTTCAAAATCTGATCGGATCTGATGGAGATTAAAAGTTTTGAACTCTTGGGCCCAGGGTTCTTACACCTTTTCCAAAGTCAAATTCAAGCACTTTTCAAGCATTTTCAAGCTTTTCAAGCATCTCACAGCTGTTGTAAATTACATATTTATATACACATACTAATACTCAAATGATTATTTCCCTACCTCACATTAAATCAGATGTTCTTTATGCTATAAAACAACCAAATGTGTGTTGTTATGCCCAGATCTAGGGGAACCTAGGCGCAGCATAAAATGTGCACTCTCCCCACTTTTCCCACTCCCAAGAGCATGGACACCGAGACAGAGAATGCCGTTTGTTATATTTAATTACCAAATCAGAATCCAAAAACATGCTGAAAGTCTGATTACAAATATAACAAACAGGAGTAACAAAAAATGAACTAACCTTTAACACAAAAATCTTACCTAACAAATGAGAAAAATAAACGTACAGGCTTCTTACCTACTCTAACGTAAAACAGGAGAAAACGAATAATCCAAAAGAAAAAAGGGTTTTGCACTCCTGACAAAATAAATCGTGTCTCCAAAGACAGGTTTAGCAGCTTTTCTTCCTACAGTCTCACAGCAGAAGAGAAGGACCGGTGTACGGTAAAATGTAGGTACACAACAGGACAGAGTTCTCAACACGCGCAGAGTTGGGAGTAGGAGAAGTTGAGTCAGAGAGCGGCCGAGGAACTGCACGGCTGCGCTCAATATCCTCCCGTCTCCCCAGGTGGACCAATCAGCATGCAGGAGGTAACTAATCAGCTAACTGGCACCACCTGTTTGCTCACACACACACACACACACACACACACACTCACAGGAGGAGGGAAAAATGTACACACACAGTATACACACGTATAGTAATCAGTTAACACGGCAGGGTCCGTTACAGTTTGTTTTCATCTGATTTCAAATAAACAAAGTCTAAGCTTTCAGAATATTAAACTTGTGTCTGCAAATTCAGATGATAAATACAGCTTTGAAGCTTGTAACGATATAAATACAAGCGGAGACCGGAGTAACTTGACGTCACAGCAGGCTTAACAACAGCCGGTGTTTCCCGTGAGGATTTCCCCCGGGAAACAAACACAAACGCAAAAATACACAAACACACACACATACTCGCGAGCTTCCCCCAGACCAGTACAAACGAAAATATGTTTCCTCCGTTAGAAAGCTAGGAATATCCTCTTTCCAACAGTGTATATAACCAGACCCGGCGTCATGGGCGGGCCCCATGGGGCCGGGCCCGCCCATCCAGGATTTGGGCCCGTCCATCCAGGATTTGGGCCCGCTGTTTTAATCAGGGCTGAATACAACATTTTAATTGTTTTATTATTATGTTTATTGTTGTTATTTGTAAGGCTTTGTCCTAATATTTATTTTAAACTATGTTGAAAGATTAGTTTAATATCATTTTTTTATTTTATTCTATTATCATTTATATTTATCTGCAACAATGGATATCAGGAAGTGGTTCATGAAAGGAATATGGCAACTCAGCGCCAAATGCAGGCACATTAGAAGAAATCAGTTACGTTACCAACGAGCTAGCAAGCCAGCCAGGGACAAGGGAGGCTGGCAATCAATTATATTTTGAAGAGAAATTGACTCTCAAGCCGGCTCTCTCACTCCTGCTCTATGCGCAAGCAGACCGTCTCTCTCTCTCTCTCTCTCTCTCTCTCTCTCTCTCTCTCTCTCTCTCTCTCTCTCTCTCTCCACAAAACCAACCAATGCCAACACCGTCAACAGCATGGCAACCTAAAACCCCTCTGTGTCCGTAACAACAATTCACGAGCGCCCCCCTCACCTTTTATTTATATAGCACCAAATTGCAACTAATCTATATCTACGGTCACTTTTCACATTGAACATGTGCTCTTTTATTAAATAAACTAAATGCTTTCACGTTAGGTTGTGAGTGTATTGTTCTTGACCCTAAGAAACAGTGATGCTGCTCTGCTCCAGAGGATTTAAAAAAAAATATATCCCAATAGCAGCACCCCCCCAAAGCAGTAAACCTAGGGGAAACACTGAACTGCATTTCTTTTTGGCAACCTTTGCAGGAGGCTATTCGTTGTGTTGATCCTCGTTTTAGCTATGGCTTGTATTTTTCTTCGGATAGCCAAAGCTCATTAAAACAGCAACCTCCTGGCATACTGTCATCTATATCACTAAAAAGCAAACTATTCAGTCAGACAGCAATTTATTGTAAAAGTAAAGCATTTACATTTTCAAGCACTTTATCTCAATTTCAAGCACCATTCCCAAAATTCAAGCACTTTCCCAACCTTGAAAACACCACGTCAAATTTCAAGCATTTTCAAGGATTTCAAGCACCCGTACGAACCCTGACTTTTACTTTAGTAACATTTTGAATGCAGGACTTTTACTGTAACAGAGTATTCCTACACTCTGGTACTTCTACTTTTACTGAAGTACAAGATCTGAGTACTTCTACTTTTACTCAAGTACAAGATCTGACTACTTCTACTTTTACTCAAGTACAAGATCTGAGTACTTATTCCACCTCTGGTAGCGTATTAGCCTGAATTGTAGCCACAAAATCACGCAGAGCTGCATACAAATAGACTCACAAAGGTAACTAATATTTACAAATGTGTACAATGATTTGTAGGTAATTTTGACTACTCAAGACACCTGACTTATACATCTTCAAAGGAAGACTGTGTTCATTCTACAATTACATGATGGGATTAAAGCAAAATGTAGTTTTACTTGTATAATACTTCAAGATTTTATATAAAAGCCTGTTTCTAAAAGTATCAATAGCGACGCGGTCAAATCCTCAGTTTATAATTTATAACAACATACTAACAAGCTAAGGTCACAATTACGCAACCAAGTCTCACGGCATTTCCTGTTATAGTCACGAAATAAATGTAATCTATTGATTCGTGTTCGTTTTCATATGTTTTCAAATAAACAAAGTATTGGCTTTCAGAATATTAAACTTGTTTCGGCAAATTCAGATGATAAATACGACTTTGAAGCTTTTAACGGCATAATTACAAGCGGAGAACGGAGTAATTTAACGTCACAGCAAGCATAACAACAGCCAGTGTTTCTTGTGCAAACGCAAAAATACACAATCACACACACCCTCACGAGCTTCCCCCAGACCAGTAATACAAACGAAAATGTGTCGTCTGTGACTGATTTCGATAGAGCAAGTCACATTTGGTTTAGGCAGGAAACATACTAGTACCAGTAGAAATACATTGCTTTTAAAATCGCTCTGTGTCGATTGTCGAATCAATAGATTATATTTCGTGACTATAACACAAAATGCTGTGAGACTGGGTCAGTGTTAATTTCGTCAACGAAAACTATGACGAAAAATGTTCGTCAACAACCTTTTTTACATGACTAAGACGAGACGATGACGAGCTAAAAATAGATTCTTGATAACGAAAACTATGACGAAATGTATATTTAGTTTTCAAGGATTTCCAGCACCCGTACGAACCCTGGATCTCACACCAGAGTGGAGGACAGATTGAAATTCGCCCAAAGAGACGAAAAACTTGTCAAAAATTCCTCCAAGCTCCCAATAGACTCCCATGTAAACAATTTCCGGATCTTTCTTCAGAACAGAGAGAAGTAAACTTTAAACAAACTGCTCCCATCTCCACATTTTACACACAAAACCAAAAAAACAACATATATCAGTTCATTGGGGTTCCCTGATGCTCACGGTCTGTTCTTTTTTTTTATAGGAGCCATAGTTTTTGAACATGTGGCAAAATTGTCAGATATAATCCTCAATGCATTCTTAATGACACTCAGTGCTGCAGCTGGTAACCATGGTGTTGCTGGGCAGATTGAAACCTTTGATCTCTGGGCTCACACAGGTGTTATGATTATTTGTTATGATTAGGTGCTCAGCACAGAAACACTGACAAACACACTGGACTACTGTCTCAGCCTATTATTTTCTGTCTGATGGAGACTTCATACTGACTTCAACATGTTCCATATATGTTAGACATTATTGGTGACGTATGGTTTTAGTCGAAAAGTTTGCAGTCAAAATATTCTGCTGCTTTCCCAAGCCTTTTTACTTTCTTTTCTCTTCTTAATACACATTCATTCACTACTACTTACATCTGATATTTAACTCCTTCAGCCTACTTTCAGCTGCAGAAACCATTCAACTATTACATTATTCAGCTATTTCAGGACATTGAGGCTATACATGTTGTTGTTTATACCTTTTTTAACCTTTTCTTTTAAATATTAAGCTTCTTCACTATTTTTCCTACTCTTCCAGTTTAACATTTCACTTTCAAGTTTTCAACAAAGTCATTGCAATGCATTTGAGCTGTAACAATTTGATTCAAATCATTTCACTTTTCTGCATTTCTCCGCTAAGTTCAGCAACACACTTACTTGGTCTCTGTAGCTAAAAGCAGCTACCATTCAGCTACTGTAATAACATATTCAGCTTTTTCTGCATTTTCAACAAAATTCAGCCACAAATGTTCACAGTTTACAGTATTTGCACGCATTTTCTGCAGGAAATGCATTTTCTAGTTCAATTCAGTGTCTGCCTTCCCAATTGATCTTCCCCACAGCCACTTCCAGCTATTAAGAATTGAGAAATAAAGGCATTTGAATGTATTTATGAACCACGATCTCTGTCTTGTATAACTGAGGTGTTAACTTGGTATAAATTAAATAAACTCAACACAAAAAGTAAGGAAACTTGTGATTATTTCTTTGTTGTAACAATGCTTCTTGGCAATAAATCGTATACCATTGGAAAGCCTGTTTATTTACTTTTCAAATGGTGCCACAACTGTGAGGAACAAGCATTTGTGGGATGAGCAGCAGAGCTGAGTATGTGGGTTGCGCCCGTGAAAAATGTGACAAATCTCCTCTGCCAATGCCACACAGCTTTTTTTTGCTGTTGCTATTAACTTTAGTTTTGAGCTTCTGGTGCCCACAGGTGCTGACAATAAGGTCGCTGATTTTCAGTCAAATATCTCAACAGTCTGGGACCAAACTCCAGCCCGGACTTCATTTCATGTGGCTCGCAAGAGCTTGCAAAGAATATAATACGTTTATTATACGTTTACATGTCGCTTTACAGAAGCACGTTGCCCAGAAACTTCATGTCCCACAATTCATCTTATTTTGTGACATGCGCACTGAAGAGACTTGCAATTATTTGCCCTAGACTTCTGCTTACAGACGTAGTTAATTATGAAGTTATTACCCTATCTGATGATAATCTAATGCAGAGGCAATAATGTAATATAATACATTATATTATATATTTATATAGTCCTAAAGTTACAACTGGCCCTTTGAGTGCAACCATAATGCTAACGTGGCCCGCGATGAAATTGAGTTTGATACCCCTGATCTAGAGAATCCGAACAGCTCTTATGTCCGTTAGGAACCTGCCTAAGCTGAACTGTCAATTTGAACACAACAGGATTCTCAAAGCACCGCAGTCTCTGTTCCTAAGTCCTTTTGAATTATTCTAACCATTATTCTTTACTGCTCTGCCAGCATACAGTCATCTCCGAAAAATTATCAGAATCAGGGCTTCAGGTTTCACACAGACATGAATCAGGGCTGGAGAAACCGTGAGCTGGCTGGTCTGGGGGGGTCATGCTACTGTGAGGAGTAACAAGCCACTTTCCCAGGCTTTTGACGAGGCCAACAGCTGAGATACCCCACCCCCAAAACCCAATAACTGCTGCCACACAGATGTATGCATATATATACTCTGTGTGTTCGTGGTAATGCTTGTGATGTTGTGCCAATGATGGAGAGTTGTGTAATGAGAAAAAGAGGGACAGAACTGAGAGCGATGATGTTTTCCTTCCCATCAGCAGCAGCATGATGAGAGGAAACAGCTGCAGCTGCTCTCTCCATATCTCTGTTTCAGTATCTGGATAAAACACAACTATGTTTCTATAATTGTATTATTAGTGTTGCTGAAAGAGTTTAAACTGTATTTACTATCATATGAATACTGTGTTATTCTATATTCCTATTCTTTAAAAAAAAAACATATTCCATTAGATGACCGAAACTAGTTATTTTTCAGCCTGTCCTCCAACAAAAAACGACCAAATAGGTCGATTGTTTAAGCAGCTTAGATTACGACGATTACGACCCATAGCCACGTTTTAAAGTGTAGCACCTCTAGTGGTCGTGTAAGAAACAACATGCTCCCGTTTTTTCGTTTATTCACAAATAACCCTCTCTGGAAAATCCTAAATTGTGGAATAGTTTGGGCATTAAAATGCTTTTTGATTAGATTTCTAGCGAGAAGTGTATATTGTACTCTTAGAATCCACGTCCAGTGGATGTGTAGGATCTATAGCAGGGGTGGGGAACCTCCGGCCCCCGGGCCGCATACGGCCCGCGAGACCATTTGGTACAGCCCTCGAGGTAATTTCTAAACACACGCAAAAAAGTGCGTGTTTAGGATGTTTAGGAAATCTAGACAAAATAATTAAAGAAGCGAGTGCCTGTTTTTCCTGGCCATGGTCAGGGTCCTTGAACACAACACGAGCCTAACGTGTCATCACGTGGTATATGTCTCAGCTGACAGGGGTGAAGTTCTGACGGAGAGCACCAGAACGTCGCTCCGGCACTTCATAAATTGCAGTACCCATAAGGAGCCGTACACATGCTGCAGTTTGTGCGTGGCTGTGTCTTTAGTTGAAAGCCCAGTGGCGATCTGCTCATCTGTCATACTGATCATACACATCTTGTGTCCATATCTTTCTGTTTTTGTGGTCATGCCACAACCGTGCACGTGCATGCATGCGCGAGTCATGGTAAGATATCTGGATTAAGAGGTTGCTTTTTCTTTGCACAGCATGAAAGAAAGGCCAAATGAATGGGCTGTGATTTTAGTATTTTTAAGCAGCGGTCAATCATTTGTACTGCCCTCGGAGGATGTTGGAAACATTGAAATGGCCCTTGAGAGGAAAAAGGTTCCCCACCCCTGATCTATAGTTTGATAGATATTTACGAAGATGATCTGAGGTCTCGTCAGGATACCGTGTATGCAGCTTCCATGTAAAGTTAGCGTGGGTGAAAACAGTTTTTCCCGGTCTCGAAGTTTTCATAATAAAACCGGATATATTCCCCTCACTGTCAAATGATTACACAGTGATATCTGCATTACTCATCCACTAAAAAACATCAGTTTATCCAATATTGATTGGTTTAAATTGTGTACAATGCTTTTGTGTTTTTAACCTAACAAATTGTTTTTTAGGAGTTTAGACACTACAGTTTCCGAAGACAATACACTACCCAGAATCCCCAGCTATCGTTTGGGACTAAAACATCCGCCTTGCTTTACAAACCCCGTGATTAGTCATCAAGCCCTGTGATTGGATGTTGGAGTGGCAGTGTGACAAGGTTACGCTGAGCGTCAACAGCTCTTTGAAATGGAATGGAACCACGGCAGACTTTCCAAAACTGGAATTGGACGGGTCCAGCCCATACATCCATGGTCCAGCCCCCCCCCCCCAGAACTACACATGCTGGCTATTGTGTGTTTCGCAACATTATATGGCACGTCTCTTTATAAGACGTTTTCGTATTTCCCACAATTAGAAGTTGCCAGTATTAAACTGTGTACACCCTGGAGGTTTAGGGGATACGAAACACAGTGGTGTTATCAAATTTAAAACATATAATTAATAAATGGGTGAATTAATATACCCACATGACACCTAAGGTCAGAAGAGCTTTATTTAACAGCTGGTCTTATGTCTGTGACCCCTCCTGTTGTTCATTGACAAGCCTGAAACATGCACTTATCAAGGTTCAGAGGCACATTTTGCAAATAGGGCAGTAGCCATCGATCATGATAAGATAGGATATACTTTATTGATCCCAAGTTGGGAAATGTTTTTGTTATAGCAGCATATACTTTGTTCTACTCCACTAGTCAGGGGGTCAACACTGATATTGCAACTTAAGTAATCGCTTTTGGGTAGAAGCTGTAAACCTATCCAGTATTCATGTTTAACCCCTTGACATATGGCCTAGCTATGTTGACATCTTTGAAAATGATTTTTTTGGTCATTTAATCATTGTATCATTGTTAGTGGTAAAATCGGACCTTTTTTCACAATGCTGCCAAATTAGTGACAATTTGCTCTGTAATTTCTAACAATTTTGTAATATTATCCCTCAATATATCTCCTGTGAAAGTATGATCTTAACTATTGATTAAAAAAAAATCAACCAATGATAAAACAATATCATAGCCTACCACATGGGGTGCTGTGGGTTGATACAGCAAAACACAGCAGCA
>CALSBZ010004021.1:359830-372861 GCA_943591055.1 Gobionotothen gibberifrons
GAATAACCGTGTCCTCATTGCTCCTGTCTCACCTGCTCACTACAGGTACATCACTGTTACTGTGGTCCTCATATCGGGGACCCGTAACATGTGCAGACAACAGAACTCGGAAGTTGTTCCATCTTGGAGTGGATTCAACCAGCTTATGTCAAAATCAGATCACCAAAAAACAGTAGCTGGAATGATGCCTATCATAAATTCTCCAGCACATGACTATGACACAATCTGGACGGTGTTACAAAACTGCCACAAAATGACTACACAGCTGGGCCAAAGGTACACAGTAATAACCTTTGATAAGCAGCTCTACTGCAAAGCAAAGATGCTTCAGTGGCATCACCAAAAAGAGTGCGAGAATATTGTTATTCTCCTGGGTGGCTTTCATGTGCAAATGAACTTTTCAAAGGTCATTGGCCAGCATCTTGCTGATTCTGGACTGAGAGACATCCTTGAGGAAAGTGGTGTGTTTGGAAAGAACACAGCTGAAAACATCATGAAGGGAAAGGGATGGAACCGTGTAGCCCGTGCACACAAGCTAACCTTTGAAGCACTTTGGAGAATATTGTGGCCAAGCTTTCTGCAATGGATGAAAGATAATGACTGCACAATCGACAACAGTTGCTTAGAGTTGACAGATGCACTGTCTGGGCACATAGGAAGTGGAGAAATGGAAGCAGCTTCAGCATGCTATGAGGAACTTGTGCTGAAAGTTGGGGAGATTCAAGATCTCCTTGTACAGTTTGACAAGGCCAATGAAGACAAGCCAACCTTTACCTTCTGGAGACAGTACATGGACCTTGTGTCTATTCTCCTTGCGTTCACCCGAGCACTGAGATGTGGTGATTGGAACCTGTACATGTCAGCCTTCAAGAGCATGATGCCTTGGTTTGCTGCGTATGATCACACCCATTACACACGATGGGGTGCTGTGTTCATAGCAGACATGGAACAGCTGGCACAGACAGCACCAGAGGTCTACCAGGGCTTCCTAGATGGTGATTTTGTAGCCAAGGAGACCAAACACAGCTTCAACGAGGTGCCTTTCGACCTTCGCCTTGAACACATCAATAAAACGGGAAAGGTTGCTGGAGGATTGATAGGCATCACTAGAAATTATCCAGCAAGAAACCGTTGGTCCATCACGTGCATCCTTGGCAGAGGATACCAGATCCCTGTTTGGACTGACACATGATGACGACGATGATGAGGAGACGCACAAAGACTGCCTTCAATCAAGAATCAAGAGGGATAATCACGATGTCATTCAACTTGTTGATCAGTTCCAGAGATACAACGTCTTCCAACAAGAGCATATGTATGATTTAGTGTCCCTGACAACTGGTGATGTTGCCTCAGAAGAGATACTGAATGACCTAACACATGCTGCAGAGTCTGGCAAAAAAACTATCACTGAGTTGGTGAAAAACCGACTGGGCACAACGAACACAGACTTCCACGCCAGTCTCACCAAGAGAAAACCGAAAACATTCTCAAGCCTATACAGCACAGATACCAAGCTTGAACAACTCAGATCCAAGTGTGTGAAGCCTGACAGGGATATTTTTCACTGCATCATTGTATCCATGGAGAGTGGCAGAGAGGTCAACATGGATGAGCTTCTCCAAAAAGAACTGTGTGCAGTCCCCCTGTCACTTGCCACAACAGATTCAGTGCTCAGGCCTACAAACAAAGCTGACTTAGCCACCATACTACAAGCTGGTGCAAAGGAAACAGAGCTCAGTCCATCTGTTATGAGAACATGCACCATCATTGATGGAATGGCCTTAGTAAGAGCCATGGGAAAACCTCACAATGCATCAACCTTCGGGGAATATGCAGATGTGTTCACACAGAGAGTTGCATCTAATCTACATGGGAACGTCACCAGAGTGGATATAGTGTTTGATCGGTACCAACAAAACTCCATCAAGAGTGGAACAAGAACAAAACGCAGCACTACTCAGCGAAAGGTTCGCACAATTGTGAGTAGAGATGTAAAGCTACCTGCTAACTGGAATAGCTTCATTGAAATGGATGAAAACAAAGCCAACCTTACCCATTTCCTATCAACTGAGCTTGAGAATCATGTGCAGCTTTATGATGAGGAAATTGTTATCAGTGGAGGGTTTGAGGATCCTGAAAAAGTCACGTCAGCAGCTGGGATTGATGTATCTCCCCTACAAGCTACACATGAAGAAGCGGATACACGCATACTACTACATGTAGCTGATGCAACAATGAAAGGGTTTCAGAGGCTCATCATTCAGTGCCGAGACACAGATGTGTTGCTGCTACTACTTGTATTTGCAAACCAACTAAGCCAAGAAGTTTGGATGAAAGCAGGAACAGCTAAGAAACCACGCTACATCAAAGTCCATCAAATCACACTACCAAATGAGATGCTCGATGGTCTGTTGGCATTTCATGCCATCACTGGATGTGATACTACGAGCCAGTTCACCGGATTTGGAAAAAGGACAGCATGGAAAGTGTTCCAGCAGTTCCCGCATCTTCTCCACAACTTTGGTGAGGATGAAGTACCAAGTACCACTTCCCTATCCTTGGCAGAACAGTTTGTATGTAAGCTCTATGACCTTAAGTCAACCAGCAACTCGATACAAGAAGTTCGCTGCGCTCTCTTTCGAAAACTTAAAGCCAATGTTGATACATTACCACCAACAGAAGATGCATTGTCAATGCACCTCAAGAGGGCCCACTACCAAACGAAGGTTTGGAAACAGTCACTAGTGACACATCCACAACTGCCCTCACCAATCAATTGTGGTTGGCAGATGATGAATGGTATGCTGGTCCCCATGCTTCTTACCAAGGAACCTGTACAATCCACATGCGTACAGCTGACAGTGTGTGGATGCAAGGAAAGTGGAAGTCAGTGCAGTACCAGACAGTGTCTCTGTCGCAGAAGAGGACTGTATTGCAGTGGGGCGTGTGGATGTGCTCGTGCAGCGTGGTGCATGAACTCCAATGACATTTAAGAGACTAACGGTGAAGAAACCGATCTTGATCTGGATGTTGTGGTGCGGCCGCCAGAAAAAAGCACATCATATCATATAGATTTCCGCTTGGACATTACATTATTCAAACCTGTGTTATTACTGTGCTCTAACTTGGCAAAAGTACCTAGCATACATTGGAATCATGATTCCTAAATTATTTGGGCTACTATCTCATGTTTCCAAGCTGATATTCACTCTAAAAACATGTTTTCTTTTAGGCGGAAATTGAATTTTTGACTTTTTTTCAATGGTCTAGCTCTATTTTCTCTGACACAGTAACATCCATTTACATTCTGACACTTCTGCAGCCATCCCACTGCTGTCACCTTTCTTTTGAAACCAGGATTATCTATATGGCCCTTGTGATTGGGGAGATATTCTATATTTATTGTGGGCATGTCATTTCGAGCAGGCAATCTGAAAAATGTGCCTGAAATGGCCTCTAAAAGTCACAAAATAATTGTTCAAACTTGTCAACCACCCTAGAACATCTTACATAGGTCCCCTCTTACCAAAAAAATATGTTGACAGCTTCTACCCAAACATGGCAGCAAAAGTGTTAGCGGAAGCACTTTACAGGATTGGCCCCCTGACTACACTACAATTCAGAGGTTAACCTCTTAATCCCGAAGTACGCCCACGTGGGCCCCCCCCACACATTATTTTTTGAGACTATGTCTCAGGGCTTCTTAACATTTATGAAACTATTAATGTTGCATACCCTTTTAAAGTTAAGAAACGCCGCTAACTGAATATATGAACCATTTTTAGCTAAAAAAAACACAACAGTAATACCAAGCCTTTGAATTAGCATTGAGCGAAAAAATACTAACTAACGCTAACGGCGTTTTTCACAGAGCTCACGGTAGAAATGCCCTTATTTCTATCTTAACTGCACAAACAAGATATACGATTTAAAGCTGAGACTCCACAGATTCCAGACATGTAATGTCATCACTGTACGACCCCGAATTGCGGAGCTATCAGCCAGAAAAGAGAACGTAAACAACATCCGGTTTCAAAAATATTTCAATAACTCCGTCTTACCTTTTTTGATTTGTGATCAAAAGTTGTGTTCACCGGAATAAAAACGCCGCTCAAGGTTAATCCAATGTCTTTGTGTCACGTAGAATTTTTTACTGATAATCCATCATCATATTTATGGCAATATACTGGGTATAAAGTTTTGCAGTCCAGGCTTGGACTTTCAGATATGCTCCGTTGCTTCTCCATTTACGTCCGCTATGGTAATGTTTACGTGGATTTGGGAACTGCCCCTCGATTCTATTGGATCTGATGGTTAAGAAAAAGGTGTAAATCACCCGAATCGACCAATGGGTTCCAGAGATATGGTCCTGCGTAAACTATAAAGAATGCCAGCCAGCCTAAGTACTTTACGCAGCTGCATTCAAATATTCTTTTCACCTGAAAGGAAGCAGGAATTCCAGCAGCACCCAGAGCGCAGGAGCACAGAGCGGACAGCAGATACCGAGCAGATTACAACGAGCAGATTACAACATTTTCGTTGAGCACTTTTTCTGTACTTTTACTTTAGTCAAATAATGGCTCACAGGAAAGAGATGCTTTATTTTTCTAAATCTCTCTAAAAAGGTCAAATTTCACTTGTTTTGCATCAATCTTGATACAGGGTACTTATTATATGTTATAGTTTGGATTCCTAAAGCTTTTAGTCTACTAACCCATCATGCAAGGGTGGTTTTCACTATAAGTAAAGGTTTTTTTTTTTTTTCATTAGAATTTACATGTTTTTACTATGTTCCATCTGAATTTACTTTAAAATAAAAAAGAAATATATTGATTCTGACACTTCTACATCCAACTCACAGATGTAACCTTGCTTTGAGAAAAATAATTATTAATTTACCCCTTTTAGAAGTGAAGATATATCATTTATTGTGTTAGTGGCATTTTCGAGCCTGAAACCTGAAAAACAGGCTCAGGGCTTAAGAGGTTAACCTGGTATTTTTACTCCACTACATTTATTTTAGTGTTACGACCCTGGGTCGTTATGTGTATTGTGTGCAGAGTTTCTTCCTCCTTCTGTGTTTGTGTGGCTGCGTGTGATTGAACAGGTGGTGTCCGGTTGCTGATTGGCTGCCCTCGACAGGCTGATTGGTCCACCCGAGGAGACGGGAGCATTTAAGCTGCAGCCGTGCAGTTTCTCGGTCTCTCTGACTCAACTTCTCCTACTCCCAACACGGCGCGTGTTTTGATCTTTTGTCCTGTGGTGCTGTGTTCGCAATTTGAGAATATTTTGTCCTTCTCTGCTGGCTGTGAGCTATTTTTACTTTACCCGTCTTTGTAGACGGATTTAAGGTAAGGTAAATTTGAGCTATTTACTACGGAACCTTCCATCCAAAAATTAGATGTCTGCACAAAAGCAGATTTGGTGTTAATTGCAGAATTTTATGATGTGGTTGTGCCTACATCAACAAAAAAACAAGAGTTAAAAGAACTCTTGTATGCAAAACTACTGTAGTCGAAAAGGGTGTGTTTGAGGAGAAAGTTCACACACATGAAGTGGATGATCTCGCAGGTTTGTCCTCCCCACTCCAAGGCCTGCCTTCCCAAGCTGGGATGTCGGCAGAGGAGCTACAGCTGACTGCGCATCAGGGAGGTAGAGCTGAGACACAAGGAGCTGGAGGTGGAAGCCATGCATATACGGGTAAAAACTCTGGAGATAGAGCGGGGAGTCGCTCTACCATCCAGTTCATCACCTACCCATAGACCACACACACATCCCCATGATGACAGTTTTGATGTGAGTAGGCACATAACATTAGTCCCCCCGTTCAGGGAAACAGAGGTAGACACATACTTTAATGCCTTTGAACGCATCGCTGGTATGCTGCAGTGGCCCAACGGTACGTCCACACAGCGGCGTTAAAAAAATCTTGAAAATCTTGGAGGTGGCCGTGTCTGAAACCAATCACATGAATCTCCCGCCCCCGACATACAAAGCAATAGCAATGTTAAAACGAAGTAAACTGGATATAAAATCCCCAAACAGGCGAAAACCTACCAGTTTCACCCACTGTCTCTGCCACCTCCCTCCATGCCTGGTTCTTCCGGTTTGTGGTCCGGGTGATTTGCTACCGCAATAACTAATTTCTCCTCCGTTTTTAGGAATATAGAAAATGAACTGCGGTATGTCACTCCCAGCCTGCACACGGTTTGATTGGCTAGCGCATGTACTGTCAGATTTGCATAAATGGGATTTGATTGGCTGACGCTTCCACCTCAGCTTCAAAAGTTGAACATTGCTCAACTTTTGAGTCCTGAAAATCCTGGAAATCTTCGCTTTGCTTCCCCACAATGCAGTTTGGCGAAAAGTGAGGCAAAGTGACGTCACCCCATTCAAAGTCAATGGGCAGAAGCGTTGGAAGATTTTTTTTTTTAACTGTGTGGACGGGCCGTAACGCATCACTGGACGGTTTTCATCTGCTGAGGGCGGACAGGACGAGAGAGAGCGGTAAGAGGAAAGGAGGAGGGCTGGCTGTGTTTGTGAATGATGGATGGTGTAATTCAGGGCACATCACTATTAAAGAACGAATCTGCAACAGGGACATGGAGCCGTTAGCATGAGGCCCCACTATTTGCATCGGGAATTCACGCATGTTATCGTGATAGCTGCATATATTCCCCCCTCTGCAAACGCTGAAGAGGCATGTGACGTCATCAGCTCTACTGTAAGCAGACTGCAAACACAGCACCCAAATGCTCTTCTCCTGATCTCTGGAGGCTTCAATCGTGCCTCTCGAGGACTGCTTCGACACTACTGCGTGGGATGTGTTCACTGACTCTCACGGGGAGGACATCAACAGCCTTACAGACTGCATCACGGATTACATCAACTTCTGTGAGGAAAACGTCCCCCCACCAGGACTGTACGGTGTTTTCCCAACAACAAACCCTGGATTACCCCTGACATAAAGGCTCTCCTGAAGGACAAAAAGAGGGCCTTCAGATCTGGCAACAGAGAGGAGCTGAGGTGGAGAGGGGAAAAACAGCTACAGGAAGAGGATGGAGGAACAGCTGCTGCAGAGGAACGTCAGTGGAGTCTGGAGAGGCCTGAAAACCATCTCTGGCTACAAAGAGCCAGACTCCCACGTCCGGGGGGACGTTTGACCAGTGGGCAAACGACCTGAATATCTTCTTCAACAGATTTGATCAGTCAGGCTATTCCACAATGGAGAGGACATTTTATCCAAAAGTGGTCCGTCTGCGGTGGACCTCACAGTCTCCTCTGGTTTCTGATCTAGTGCAGCGTCCAGTGTTTTTTGTGGATGAATTCCCCTAAGGGAGGGAGAGGGGGGGGGGGCAGTCCAGGTAAACATTTATAAAAACACATACTTTTAAAATACTTAAAAGAAATGGTGTTTCTCAAGGATGGTACAGTGGTGGTATGAATGTGGCTTTCAGTCAAACACCTGGATAGCTCTCTTGTACAGCTGTTCTATGGGTTTCAGGTTTGTGGCACAAGCAAACGACCAGTTTGTCAAACAGTATTCAATGTGGGATAGAATCATACAGTGGAGGTATGACTTTGCAGCATTGACAGTTAAGAAAGGTCTGATTTGTTTAAAATGTTGCAAGTTGAATTGAATGGTGTTGGATACTTTCTTAATATGTTTCTTAAAAGTCAAGTTCGAGTCCAATATGACTCCAAGATACTTGAAGTGGGAGACTAGTTCTAATTCTGCTCTGTTTAAAAACACATTGGATCCTTTGATTTTGACTGGTCGTGTACTGAACATCATGCATACTGTTTTTTTTTTACGTTTAACTGTAAGCAAATGTTGTTCAGCCAGTGTTGAACCTTGTCCAAAGCATTTGAGAGACAGGATGCGATCATTTCAGTGTTCTTCCCGTGTACAAAGATGACGGCATCATCGGCATATATTTGCACATTCAACTCAGGACATACATTAGGCAAGTCATTAATGTACAGAGAAAACAGTAATGGTCCAAGAATGGTCAGTGGGATGGTGAATAGTTAGCGGGGAAACTCCAATCAAAATGTAGTATTGTTCCACTTTGTGAACATAATAAACGCTGTGGTGTCTGTTCGGTCCTTTTTCAGTTTAAAGGTTGGGTGCTGTGTTCCTGTGAGTTGTCCTCTTAAAATAATATGGCTGAGATAGAGGCATTCATTGAAGCTCCATCTCAGGAGTCTCTTGGCACTTTTTCAAAAGATCAGTTGTTCTTGATTGCTGTGCATTTTTCTCTGTCTATTTTCGGTGATAAAAGGGTGAAAGAAAACATCAAAGACTCTATAATATCGATATAATAATAATTGATTGAGATAGGAGATTTTCCTGCAGAGAAAGGGGAGGTTTTTTCAAAGCCTCCTTTTCAGTCTAGTGCAGCGGTTTTCAAAGTGTGAGGCGCGCCTCCCCGGGGGTGCGCCAGAGAGATTCAGGGGAGGCGCAGCCTTGTAGCATCTTTGGCCTCCTTTGGGTACTTAATATGGTGCTCAAAAAGAGCTTGGAGGGTAGGTTGATTCTGAGTGGGCGTAGTCACTGTGAGCCAGTGGCACTGGCAGCAGACTTCTGTAGTTGAAATAAATGGGTTAGAAAAATGATAGTTAATTATTTTGTGAGATACCATCATCAGTAGTGTTCATGGCAGGCTAATACTGGGTTTGAGCTTCATCGTTCTGAAGTACCAGACTCACAGTTAATGTCATTTATGTTTATTATTTTCATGATCAATACAATAGTTTATCTGTTAAGTGTTTTCTTACAACATGGTCTCTTCTTTATACTTGAGTTTATGTGATTTCTTTGATAGTTAACTTTATATTTTATTAACATGGAATAGTATAGTAATATAAATAATTATTGACAAAATGTACATTGCAGATGTTAGCCACATTGGTAAGTTAGCTAAAAAAGATAGCCATATTAGACAGTTATCATTGCCATTAATTGCCTCGTCAAACTACGAAAACGTTAGTTTGTCACAAAATAAATTACACTTGTTTGAGGGCATGGGCTTGAGCATGATGTAATTATGTTATCTATCACATTCGCTAACCTGTCTGTCTTTAAATTCTTTAAACAGCTCTGGATGCCGGTCGGCGAGGTGCTTAGCCAAGTTTGATGAGTTGGCTCCCTTGGTTTGCAGGGATCTAAAACATGTCTTACAGACAGGCCTCGTGGTGTCCGTAGGTTTGCCCTCACTGTCAGAGATATCGCTAAAATACTTCCAAATTTCGCTTCTGTCGTTTTATTTGTCAACAAGCCAGGGCGCAGCGGCAGTTGCACTCCCACTTGCAGCCATGCTTCTCGTTTTCTCACATGCTCTGGCAGCTAGCGCGTGCACGAGAGAGGGGAGGCACCTAGAGCGTGTTTTAGAGGGCTGCAGGCACGGCTGCAGTGCAGGGAGTGGAAGCAGAGCGCTGAACACACACGGCTCTTATTAAAACCGCCATTCTTAAAGTACCGATACTAATGAAACGGAGGAATCAAGTATCGGTACACCGTGCAACACTAACTGTGAACACAAAGGCTACCGAAGCATCATACCGAGAGGCAAAGTTGGCGTTCAGTGTGTTGCCGGGAGCAGATAAGGATTTATCCACAATGTTGAAAATGTTAAAAAAAAATATGTTTAAAACATAAAGATAAAAAGGTTTAAAAAAGTTATTGTTTAATGTTTGAAGGAGGTGATGCTACTCAGTCAATCAAATCGGTGCAGTCAGTGAGTCAGCACGATAGATTCAAACCATAGACTGTATATATAAATGGACGTAGTGTCCGTGACGTCACCCATAGGATTCTGCAGAGTTGCAGAGAACCCTAAAGTAGGCGGTGTCGGCCACTAACGGCTCGACAGTGACGTCAGAGTCTAACTCCAAAGGCACATCTTTATATGATCATTAGTTATTAAAAAATAAGAGAATAAAGTAAACAGGTATAAAATACTATATGACAGTAAACAAAAGTTGTTATTAATAAACAAGAATACAGTTTGAAAGGGGAGTGATTTGTAAAATATCCATAAAGAAAAAGAAATCTGCTCGTGTTCTGTTTCATATGGATGTTGAGAGATGTATCCATAGATCTCTTAATGTTGCTCTCAAAGTGCACCAGATTGATGCTTTTAACTTCAACATTTAAAAAAAATCTTCCCGGGGGAGCATGCCCCCCGGACCCCTCTAGAGGAGGTTAGGTCCCCCCCCCCCCACTTAAATCATGTTCACATGGATAGGAAACGAAATACATTTGCACACATCTTGTGTCCATATCTTTCTGTTTTGGTGGTCATGCCACTGCATGCGCGAGTCATGGTAAGATATCTGGATTAAGAGGTTGCTTTTTCTTTGCACAGCATGAAAGAAAGGCCAAATGAATGGGCTGCGATTTTTTGTATTTTTAAGCAGAGGTCAATAATTTGCACGGCCCTCGGAGGATGTTGAAAAAATTGAAATGGCCCTTGAGAAGAAAAAGGTTCATTTTCCCCTCTCATATTCACAGTGTGGATCAACTGAGACGGCGTGGTGTCCAGGGCGCTGCAGAGACTGAGGAGAAACCTCAGTGTGACGGATGTCCTGTCTGTGGGTTTGGCTGGAGAGGACTGAGGTGGAGCGGTCTTTCTCTGGGAGGAGGACCTGGCCTGATGAAGAAACCACCAAACTACATCTGTGAGCCCATACTGGGCACAGCAAATGCCACAAACAAATGATGGTTCTGTTAGATGTATTCGTTGTTCTCGCGTCCCAGGAGAGAAGCTTACAATAAGGAGACTAATGGAGTCTCTCTAAAGGTTCATGGGTTACTTTAATTAAATAGCGCGGTAATGAAACAAACAGAAGGTGGTGGAGAGAGAGCTGTTCTCTCGCAGTCGCGGCCGTGGAAAGAGAGCGAACAAAGCTCAGTCACCTAACTATGGCCCATTCCCAAACCGCCCCCTACACCCTACCCCTACACCCTACCCCTACACCTACCCCTCCGTTTGCGCGTTCACACGGAGGGTCCACCATATTAAGGGCTGTCCCAAACCAACGAGTGTGGAGCGGTGTGGAGGGGGAGTGGGCTATCAAGCCCTCAAACAGCGAGTCTGCAGCGCTGCTGACTTGAGACCGGTCTCTACCGTCAGGAAACACGCTGTTTACAAGTAGTTCCAGCAAACATCCACTGATAAACTGCGATGTTAACAACCTCATATGTTTTAACTTAGGATCATACCTGTGTTTGGTCTAGAAAAAGGTAAATGTTTGCATTTTATTATAAAATTGTGTATATTTACATACTGTTGCAAAAACTAAGAAGCTTATAAACATCAGGGTTAAAACTAAAAGAGCTTTACAAAAAAGTAACACAATGAAAGATGTTTGGAGTTTTATTTGAGTTATTAATTTACATTTTTAGTCCAAGAGATGCTGATTTGAAACCGTTGTTACATACAGTTACGGCATTTCCTGTTTCTACCGGAGAGAGGGGAGGCCGTCCCAAAGCTTGCTGCTGTATTTACTCCCTCCATGTGACAGGAGGGAGCCTCGTTGAGCTGCGAGTGTGGCTACAGACGGAGTTCACTCCGTCACGGAGGGGTAGGGTCGAGGGAGTGGTTGTATAACTCCACACGCCTTTTCTCCTCTTAATCTCTTTCATGACTTTTTATTTAATGCATTTTAACGGCTCTAATCGTTATTTACGTAAAACCGGAAGTTAAGCTCACTGTTGATATTCCGGAATAGCTTTTCAAAATAAACTTTAGCATCAATGTTAGCCACAGGTGAATGCTAACCGGAAATGATTTCACAATATAACAGTTTTAAAGGAGACATGTCATGGCCATTTCCACTGATCATAATTCCATTGTTGAGGTATACTAAAATAGAAAAATATTGTGCAATTTTCCAAACTCACATTGGTTTCGCATACAGCATCTCTGTAAAGTATGTGTATTCAGCAGTATTCACTCTCTCCACTAAACGGCTTGCTGCAGCTCCAATAGCTCCAGCCCCCACCCTCCCTCTGAGCCCAGTGTGCTCTGATTGGTCGGGACGTTGTGAATCGCGCTGAGCTCCGTGGAGGTGTGATTTCCTTGTTTAGCGATACACAGCCAAACACAGCCAAACTCATCCTGAGCACACACAAAGTCACAGCCGAAATAAAAACAATAAGTGTGGCTTGATATTGACTAAGAAAAAGCGCCGTTTAAATAAGAGCCGTGTGTGTTCAGCAGAGGTGGGAGTAAGTCCTGCATGTGCAAGTCATGAGCAAGTCTCAAGTCTTGACCTACAAGTATCAAGCAAGTCCCAAGTCACTGTGGTGAGAGTCAAGCAAGTCAAGTCAAGTCATTGCTCAGGTCAAGCAAGTCAAGTCAAGTCATATGAAATTCTGATGCATAAGACCAGTTCCCGCATTTAAATCAGTTAAAAGACAGTGGTTATGAAAATGGATTCAACCCACACTATGATCTTCATTACATACACAGTTAATCATTTGAAATCTAATTTAGACCAATGACAATCATATTAGATTCATATTAACGCTAGAACTACAGACAATATAGCTAGGACTCATTCAAAAAGTCTGTTCAAAAAGGCAGAATTCCAGGTAAGAAAACCATATATGGCATTTGCCATTACACATATTTAATTTAAATGTCTGTTAACACTAGAACCGCCAACAACAGCACCTACATAGATATCATTTTCAAATAATTAAATTTGTTCCTCTTCATAATTTCCTTATAAACTAAGTAGGACGATTTAAAACTCACTTAATTGGGTTAATTTAGCTTCAGTTTATCATCATAACAGATCAAAAAGTTCAGATTCATTTTTCAATAAATCAAAGAATGATGCACTTCTACAAACAAAAACAACATAATTAAAACATTTAAACAAACTACTAAAAGCAGATGAACTACATTATTCAAAAGTGTACAGTAACTTTGATAATAACGCAGGGGAAATAAACGAGGCATCTCTTTTCCTCTCTCTCTCTCTCTCTCTCTCTCTCTCTCTCTCTCTCTCTCTCT
>CALSBZ010004021.1:372961-408603 GCA_943591055.1 Gobionotothen gibberifrons
ACACACTCTCTCTCTCTCTCTCTCTCTCTCTCTCTCTCTCTCTCTCTCTCTCTCTCCTGACAGCCCGTGAGTATCAGGGTTAGTCAAAATGAATCCCTTGGAGGTTCTAGTGTTAATTTACAGTTTTGTCTTCTCTTTGCAATGCTTAATCGATTTGAAACCAAGTCTAACGTAGCTTAAACTTAACGTTAGCTTTCTAGCTAACACAACACACGCACGTACCTTTCTCTGTGGGTTTTTTTGTAGTGACGAATGAAGTTGGATGTTGTGGTGGTCGTGTCAACGATCTTTATGCTGCAGATCCTGCATACCGCTGTTCTCTTCTTATTACCGTCATCGACAAAATAATCCTTGAATCCAAACTTCACTATTTTTGGTGTAACGCTAGCCGCTGTCATGTTAACTGACACTCCTGCCTTCTAGTGGGTTGCCAGGTTAGTCAAGCAAGTCTCAAGTCACAAAATATGCGACTCGAGTCATGACTCGAGTCAAGTCACGTGACTCGAGTCCCCACCTCTGGTGTTCAGCGCTCTGCTTCCACTCCCTGCACTGCAGCCGTGCCTGGAGTCCCTCCCCTCTCAAGCACGCTCTAAGTGCCTCCCCTCTCTCGTGCACACGCTAGCTGCCAGAGCGGGCATCATTGCCACAAGCAGTGTATGGCGACTGCGATCTGCTTGGGCGCCGTCGCTGGAAACACAGCCAGGTCTTGGCTGACCACTTCTGGGCCCAGTTTACACGTAACTATCTCCCTAACCTTCAGCTCCGTCGAAAGTGGCACACTCCTACGCCAGACCTAACCACAGACCAGGTCGTCATGATCGTCGACCCACAACTGCCAAGGGCTCTCTGGCCAGTTGGACGGGTAACCAAAGTGAACCCGAGCGATGATGGTAGGATACGCTCTGCAGAGGTGAATATTAAAGGCACTACATATATTCGACCTGTGGCGAAACTCATCACAATTCCTGAAATGCCAGAGGACTGACATGCCTACCCCACATTCTAGCAGGGACATTTGTGCTATTACAAATTCATCTAGTGAATTTGGGGGCGGCTGTGCAAACTTCCCTGCTTTGGGACGCCCCCCAGGCAGCCCAGAGACAGTTACCGGACGCACCCCGCACTCTGTAACGTCATTAGTTACGTGCAGCGCGCGACCGGTCATAAACAGACTTTCAGTGAGTGAACGGGTCGCTGTGTGTTCCGCGTTGTGCGTGAATGAAACAGTAAGTGTTGTTACTGTGGCATAAGCACCTGTTTGCATCTATGTGTTTACAATTTCGTGTGTAAATAACAGATAATAATCGGCGTAGTATATATATTGCTTACAGTACTTGTTTGCCGTAAGTGTGACTGCCTGTTAAATGTTTTGGAGTTCCACTTTCTGTCCGCTGTGACTGTTTATATAATTATATTTACTATGTACGATCGTTATATATGTCCAGTCTTGTGCTATTGCAGCGAGCTGTGTATAACTTTATGCCTCCATCAGCCGCCATTACTGCATGTATAACTGTATCCCCCTGTAAACGCCATTATCACGTGTTAAAACGTGATCTCTTGCACTTGTTGCGGCCAAGTGAGCCCTCTTGCAGGCATTTCTGGTATTGTTTACCATGAAGCTGACTGTTCCAGCTCTTATGTGTATCTACTGTTCCTTGCAGGAAAGCGTAATATAACTATTAAGATTAATATTGTCACCCACTAATTTGATCTACTCTGTTTATTCATATTTCCCAGATAACCACAACACAACATAACAAACGAACACCCTGTAACAACATAACTACTGTGAACAATTAAAGTTTGGATATCTACACCCCCTGGATTGCTGCAATCTTTCTGACAGAAGACTTGGGCCAGACTTGTATACACCAGCATTCTTTATTCTTAATTTCACAAACTGGATTAAGAAGCTAGGTTTGCAGTGGAGACCTGAAAGCCAGATTCACCATGTCAGGGAAGAGACCTTGGAGGAGGTACTTGGGGAATATGAGGAGGTTTTCAAAGAGGAACTAGGGAAATGTAAAGGGCCCCCAGCTAAACTATATGTGGACAAGGAAGCAACCCCCAGGTTTTTTAAAGCTAGACCGGTCCCGTATGCAATGAGAGGAAGGGTTGAGGCCGAACTGGACCGTCTCCTAGCCCAGGAGATAATTGAACCGGTAAAATATGCAGAGTGGGCAGCGCCTGTGGTACCGGTGTTAAAACCAGATGACTCAGTAAGGTTGTGCGGTGATTACAAACTGACTGTAAATCGAGTATCAAAACTGGAGCAGTATCCAATTCCCAGAATTGAGGATTTGTTTGCCAACCTGTCAGGTGGACAGAAGTTCACAAAGCTAGATCTCAGTCACGCCTATCACCAAATCCCTTTGGATGAAGAAGCAAAAACATATGTGACCATAAATACACACAAGGGCTTGTTCACGTACAAAGTGTTACCTTTCGGAGTATCATCTAGCCCAGCTATTTTTCAACGGACCATGGAGGGACTGCTACAGGGCATCCCTAGAGTGGCAATATTCTTGGATGACATCCTGCTGACAGGGAAAGACGACGAAGAGCATCTGCAGACTCTGGTCCTGGTGTTGAAACGGCTACAGGAGGCCGGTCTCAGGCTCAAAATAACCAAGTGTTCGTTCATGAGTGAGGAAGTGATGTTTCTAGGTCATAAGGTGGATGCTACAGGACTGCACCCCATGCATGAGAAAGTGGAAGCAATCAAGGATGCACACACACCTTCAAATGTGACAGAGCTCAAAGCATATCTAGGACTGTTAAACTATTATAACAAGTTCCTGCCCAGTCTGTCAACCACCCTTGCTCCAGTGCACAAACTGCTAAAAAAAGACACAAAGTGGCAGTGGGAAGAGGCACAACAGACAGCGTTTGAAAAGTCAAAAGACATGATGCAGTCAGCTGAAGTGTTGGTGCATTATGACCCAGAGAAGGACATTGTGCTATCATGTGACGCATCACCATATGGATTAGGTGTTGTGCTCTCACATCGCATGCCAGATGGAACTGAAAGACCCATTGGATTTACATCACGGACATTAAATGCTGCAGAGAAAAACTACTCACAACTTGACAAGGAAGGACTGGCAGTGATTTTTGGAATTAAACGCTTCCACAAGTACATGCTGCTAGCCTTAGTTACTCCACAGGTGAGCCGTGTACAATGGTGTACAGAAAGCTTTCAAAAGTGATACCTTGACATCTACAGAGCACTTTCCGCATTAATATGTTTGCCTGGGCATACAGTTTGCAGCGTTGTCTATGGATGTCTTTGTCATCTGTGAGATCATCAGAGATATAATGACCAAGGTACTTCATCTCACTGCACACAAGAAGATTGTTGCTACTGAGAATAAAATTAGGAAATACAGCCTTTTTATCCTCTTTACTTCGCACAATCATCATGCTACTCTTCTTGTTATACTTAATATTAAAATCAATGCCATACTGGGAACAAGTCCTCAGAAGCTGTTGTAAGCCTGCACTGTACGGGGAAAAGATGATTAAATCATCTGCGTACATAAGGTGGTTGACAACAGTAGCACCGATGACACAGACAGTTTTACACAAGTTCAGTTTCCTAGACAGATCATCCATGTACAGATTAAACAACAAAGGGGATCAAATCCCACCTTGCTTGACCCCATTACCAACATCAAAAGGTTCAGACACAGTATTGACCCACTTCACCTGCACAGTCTGATGTGCATACCAGAAGGCTAAGATCCTTATTATGTACTTGGGTACCCCTCTCTGGCACATTTTGTCAACTCATTTGAAATCATCCATCAAAAGCCCTGGAAGCATCAATACAACACAGAAACATGGTGGAATTATGGCTTCTATATTTTGCTATAATGTCTTTTAAAGCAAAAATACACATATCTGTGCCGTGTTTTCTTTTCAAACCAAACTGGTTGTCAGCTGTGGTAATATACCTGTCCAGCCAGTCCAGCAGAATGTTCTCCAGCACTTTGGAGAATGCTAGCTAAAGCAATGGGTCTGTAATTATCAATGCCATTCATCCTCCCAGCTGTATCTTTGATGACTGGCACAAGTAGCACAGATAACATGGAGACTGGTAAGACACCATGATTAAGGAAACCAGTGAGACACAGAGCAAGAAGAGGAGCAAGCTTAAGACTGGCATATTTGAAGTGTTCAGCTGAGATGAGATCCGGGCCACAAGCTTTGTTCTTTTCTAGATTCATTATAGTGTTGTAGACTTCCTCTGATCTAACTGTCACGTTTTCAGTGGAGTCAACCTTTTCAACCACAAATGCATCACTCTTAACACAGTTGAACAACTCATGATAGTGTTGTCGCCACAGTTCAGCGATGCTGCCTGACCCACACACTCCTTCAATGGAAGACGGTAAGGGAGTCTTACAGCTGTTTATGACTTTGACCTCTTTCCAGAAATCATAGCAACTATTGTTGCACAGCTTTCTGGCAAGTGAGTCAGCCCTCATTGTGTTCTCATTTGTTTGAATGAAGCGGACAGCATACTTATATTTGGCATTAGTGGCCTGTTTATGTACAAACAAAGACCCCTGTCTCGGCCTTCCTGATTCGGCCCACCATGTAAAAGCATCTGTAGCAGCAGTGTGTAGCTCAGTCACATGTTCATTCCATCCAGGTTTTATACTATGCTCCTTTTTCTTACTGCTGTAAAAACCCTTACTTGAGGCATTTAACACATCAATAATAAGATCATATGTAAAACATAGATCTCTACCATGCTGCTCATTGTTACAGTTGGTGTCACTGCACAGCATTGCTTCTCTAGGAATTACAACCGAGCCTAATGATTAGTCAGTGAGTGAGGTATAGTGATTCATATCCTTCTCACTTAACTTTGACCAATCCAGCCTCCCTGTGTATGTTTTATTGTCATCCACAGATAGCACCGGAATATGTGTCACAGTATGAGATTATTATCATTACAAAAATGCAGTAAACATTTGCCAAACAGAGATGTATCATCCGAAATGTCAGCATTCAAGTCCCCCACTACATACACACAGGTTGTGGCATTATCCTTAATGAATGCGTTAACAAATGCCATTCTATTGCGATATTCATCTTCATTTTCATATGATTCATAAGGTGTGTACATATTTACGATAATAAATGACCTATTTTCATACTTGATCTCTATACCAATGGCCCAGTCGACGTCCAATCTTACCACTGTAACCAAAGGATCATATTTACTGTTCCAGAGAATCGCCACACCACCAGGTATCCTGCCATGGGCTATTTGATCACAGAGATCAGTAGTTGACTCTCCAACTCCATGAACATTAGCATGTAGTGTATTCAGCCTTTCCAGATCTTGCTTAGGTAACCATGTCTCTTGTAATCACAGAATATCACATTCCTCCAACAGTTTATGAACAACCAGCCGCCTGGCTTTATCCCCAGCACTGTGCCCCACACGTAGGCCACGCGTGTTATATGACCCGCATCCTATTGTTTATGTACTACAGTCATTTACATCAGCAGATGCATGATTCACATGTTGTACAGGAGCGACCACATTGTTTGTAGCAGTGCTATCACCCGCAAGCAACCCACTAGCAGGCCATCTTGGCTCATAATAGCGTCGGACATAGGTGCCAGCTGGCCACAGCTCTGGGTCATACATTCTGCCTCTTCCTTGCATTCGGCAGTGATGTGAAATGAGCTGAACCTACTCTGTGCCGACTCGATCTTCCGACAAGTAACGGCTCGGCCAAGTTTCTCTCTCAGATACTCACTTAGCATGTTAGCTTCCAGTTGAGGGGCAAACTTAGTGGCAAACACACTCACCATCTTTGTGATCACAACTTGTACGTTAGAACTCACTGGGCCAGTTCTGACTATACCCGTCTTCTTCCTCTCCCGTTTCAGTGGTGCTTGCATTCCCCGTTGTCTTGCTGCTGGCTTGTGCTCTGGTGTCGCCTTGCTTCGGTGTCCTTCCTTCACAACACGGGACCACAAAGGAGACTTTCGTGGCTGTGGTGTGGACACAAATGTGCAGTCTCCCTTGAAAAAGAGATCTATGATCTCAATGGGATCAATCTGGATAAATAAATGTTACAAACAAACAAACAAATCCCACAGAGCTGCTGGAGCCTCCTCCGGCCACTGTTACCTCCTGGTCAGCACACACAGCTGCTGGCCGCGCTTGCTTGCATGGCCTCTAGGGGTGTAACGGTATCCGTATTCGTCCTGTACCGTCACGGTTCGGCACATGCAGTCACACGGCAAATACGCCTTTTTTTACGAGTGGGAAAAAAGTCTATAAATAAGATAAAAGTCGGAGATAGCGATACAAATGGCAATACTCCAGGTGTACCATGCTCAAAGTTTATTGGAAGGCCTGCCGAAAGAAGAGGGTCTTAAGGCCGGTTTTGAAGACCTCAGTGGAAGGGGCAGATCTCAGCTGATCTGGTAGGGAGTTCCAGAGGCGCGGGGCGAATGAGCAGAAGGCTCGGTCTCCCATTGTTCGGAGACGTGTGCGGGGGATGTAAAGAAGAGGAGCGTGGCTGGAGCGTGGCTGGAGCGTAGAGAGAGCGTAGATGTCTGGGTACGGATGAGGTCACAGAGGTATTTTGGGCTTTGTCCATTCAGGGCTTTGTAGGCCAGGAGCAGAACCTTATACTGGATCCTGTAGTGGACTGGCAGCCAGTGTAGTTGTGCAAGTATGGGGGTTATGTGTGCAGACCTTTTTGTACCGGTGAGAACTCTGGCTGTACTGTTCTGGACAAGTTGCAGGCGGTTGATGGATTTGGCTGGGAGACCGGAGAGAAGTGCATTGCAGTAATCTAGTCTTGAGAAGACGAGTGCATGAACCAGTTTTTTGGTGTCATCAGTTGAGAGTGAGGGCTTCAGTCGGGAAATGTTTTTCAGGTGAAAGAACGAGGTCTTGGTGATGTGTTTGATATGGGCTTGGAAAGACAGAGTGGGGTCAAACCTTACATCGAGGTTGGAGACAACGGAGGAGAGAGAGATGAGCTGACCATCAAGGGAGGGGCTGATGTTGGCGGCCTTGGCAAGCTGGTCGGTGGTGCCTATCAGGACTGCCTCCGTCTTGCTGCTGTTGAGCTGGAGGTAGTTGGTGGTCATCCAGGAGCGGATGTCTTCCAGGCAGGTGTTTAGTTTTTGGATAGTATTGGTGGTATTGGGTTGTGTTTTGATATATACCTGGGTGTCGTCAGCATAGCAGTGGAAGTTGATGTTATGTTGTCTGATGATATGACCCAGAGGTAATAGATAGATTAAAAACAGGATCGGCCCCAGCACTGAGCCCTGTGGGACCCTGCATGTCACTGCGGTGTCGTCAGACCTGGAACCCCCCAGAGACACGTGGTACTTCCGGTTGGTGAGGTAGCAGGAGAACCACTTCAGAGCTGTGTCCGTCTCCCTGGTGTATGTCTCGAGGCGGTGGAGGAGGATGGTATGGTCCACTGTGTCGAAAGCCGCACTCAGGTCAAGTAGGACCAGGATGCTGGGTGACCCAGAGTCGGCTGCCATCAGCAGGTCGTTGGTTACTTTTATTAGGGCTGTTTCTATGCTGTGTGCAGGGCGGAAACCTGATTGGAAGGTCTTGTACATTTCATTGTCAGACAGATGAGACTGGAGCTGTGCGGCCACGACCTTCTCAAGTATTTTGGCAATGAACGGGAGGTTGGAGATAGGTCTGTAATTGGAGAGGAGTTCTCGGTCGATATTTGGTGGGGTGACAACTGCTGTTTTGAAATGGACAGGCACCTCACCAGTCTGTAGTGACTTGTTGATGAGTGTTGTCAGGAAATTAACCAAGGTTGGCGAACAGGTTTTTAGCAGCGGGGTGGGTATGGGGTCGAGGGAGCAGCTGGTAGGCTTCGATTTGCCTATGATGGCTAGCAGTGCAGATGACGTCACCTCGTTGAAGCTGCAGAGGGTGATGCCGTTGATGAAGGGAGAGCAGGTGGGTGGGGTCCGAGCTACTGTTGAGGCTGTAATGGTTGCTCTGATATCTGCGATCTTGGTCTTAAAGAAAGCAGAGAAGTTATTGCAGAGTTCTGGAGAGGCAGCTGGGGGGCCTGTGTTGGTGGAGTTGAGAAGGCGGTTGATAGTGGAGAATAAGGTTCTAGGATTGCTTTTGCCGTTGTCTATTATTGACGAGTAGTATGAAGAGCGGGCGTTTTTTAGAGCAGTAGCATAGGCACTTTGGTGTTCTCTGAAGGCCAGTAGGTGGACGGCGAGAGCCTGCTTCCTCCATAGTCTCTCCAGCTGTCGACCGCAGGTTTTCATGCGGCGGAGGTCGTCCGTGAACCAGGGGGAGGACCGTTGGAAAGTGGCTTTCCTCCTTTTTTCCGGAGCCAGGATGTTGAGCGTGGTGGTCATGGTGTCGTTGTAGAGCTCAATCATGTCGTCGGGGGAAAACGAACAGAGATCAGTCGAAAGGTTTGGTGTTATGGATTTGAGAAAAAGTGAAGTGTCCAGATTATGGATGTTTCGGTACTTCATGACTCTCTCAGTGGGGGGTGGGTTAGAGGATGGGATTGTCAGCGTTAGGGAGATAGCCTTATGGTCAGACACTCCAAGATCAGAGATGTTTAGGTCTGATGCAGGTATGTTTCCAGTGATGATGAGGTCAAGTGTGTGACCATGATTGTGGGTGGACCCATGTACATGTTGTGTCAGATTTAGTGAGTCGAGGTAGGACAGGAAGTCGGCAGCCATGGAGCATTTGGGGGAGTCCACGTGTATATTAAAATCGCCTAGTATCACAATGTTGGAGAGAGTGGGACATACTGAGGTGATGAAGTTGAACAATTCTGGGATGAAGGATGAGTTGGATTTTGGAGGACGGTAGACTACAACTGTCAATGATTTGGGTGGAAAACATTTAAAAGCAAGGCACTCAAAGGACTGAGTATGGGGAATAGTCAGTGGTTGGAGAATAATAGTTTTTTTGTGCAGAACAGCAATGCCGCCACCGTTGCCATGAGCACGGGCTTTTTCGATGTAGTTGTATCCAGGAGGGGATGCTTCATTTAGGTGGAAGAAAACACCCTCTTTATGCCAGGTTTCAGTTAAAAAGATCTGGCGAGTTCACACAACACAGAGGAGCTAGAAGACTCACCTGCTTCTTTTAAGGCCCCGGCCACACGAGGACGATAACGGCTAAACGCATAGGATTAACGCAAACGCAATCGCGAAAAAGCTTCCGTCCACACGCAATCGACACCGGAAAGTTTCTGTCCACACGAGACAGCTCCGTTTAGCTCCAACCACTGGAGAAGCTGCAGTACATATGCAGGAGCCTGTAAGTGGCGCTGTAACTTCCTCCACAAAAGCAGAGAAGAAGCATGGTTGTCATGGTTGCCCTTCTGTTTATTCTCTGCGGTGCGGGCAGAGGGAAACCGGCAGAGTTTTTCGCCAGTCAACGTGTATTAAAGTTGAAATCTTCCGGACAAAATTATAAAAAGTGCCGGTCAAAGGACTTCTTTGTTATTTATTGAGCTTTAAAACAAATGAATAACGACTATATATAATATATAAAATACACGGAGCCTCTCTTTTTCCTCCCTCTCTTCGGACAGCGTCAGTGTCTGTCTCTCATGCAGCAGCTGGTCCAGTAATGAGTGCAGTGGCGTTTCTATATGTACAAAAGTGGTGGGGCACAAAAAACGTAGATGTTTATATAAACTTCTGCAGTGACATGCAGTGAGGTTCATGGATGGTGAGGCACTGGCACTGACTCTTCAGGTTTACAAATATTATATTTTGACCTAAATCAAAATATTCTATTATTTTAGTCTGATGCTGCGATTAATTTTAAAACCTACAGTTCAAAAATGTCATTTTATCATTTAAATATTGGATTGTTCTCTCTTAGTAAGATCCCATTTCCAATAAAATTGTGGTCTTACCTTGACTTGAAGATGAAGTCCATGCTATCCCTCTGGACAAAAATCTCTTACTTTTTTCTAAAAGTCCTCCTTATCTTCTTGTAGTTTCAAAAGTCAAATCTATCGATAGATTTATGATTCGAAAATCATAAAAGTAGGGTAGACATGTGGATATTATCCGGCTGAACAAAACGTGCATTTATCTAACCGTTTCCCACAGTTCTTATTTCGAGCTATTTTCTAAAATCCTATGGAGAAATCTCATTGCTTTCTGTGGAGGGAACCCGTGCGCAGCTTACTTCCGGGTTTCCGCTGCTCTCTCTCGTCTCCTCTTCACACACTACACTTTTCGCGGCACACGTGCTTACAGCCAATCAGCTCTGAATGATGTGAGATGACGTATGGTGGGGATGGCAGCTCTATGCATAGACATATAAAGAGTAGACGCCGCATCGACCGCTACTGCCTATTGGCGCTGACGAGCCGCGGGGCCGCCATCTTGGACCGGTCACCCGCTCCACTCAGTGTAATCTGTTTGGCAGGCGCAATGAAGTGTCAGGGCATTTAATCAATCATAACTCGCTGAATACAAAACTGATTTTCACTGGGTTTTTTCCCTGCAAAACGTCATATATGTAGGCATGATACCGGACACATGATTCGGCGTATTTTAATATTCATAGTAGATTTAACAGCAAGAGAATATTCTGGTATTTGATAGCCTATATGTTAGGTATTTTGCTAAAGACACACGATATATAATATAGGCTAATATATACACACACACACACAAAAAAAACACTAATGTCTATATGATAGAGAAGCAGAAGCAGATTGTGTAGGCCTATTACTCAGCTATTTTAATAAGTTGAAAAATGAAGAAACAATAATACATTACATAGACAGAAGTTATATATCAGTAAAAATGAATATCTATATCTATGTCAGAAAAAATGAAAATCTACATCTATATCTATATAAAAACATTTACATTTTCAAGTTAAACACAAGAACATGACACCACCCCGCCCCAAACCATATTTACACAAAGTTGCTCATGAAAGTTTAAATGAGCTAAAAGCCCTGAAAGAGGACTGTTTTGCAGAGCTTCTTTCTGGTGCTCCCTTTCTGCAGGTCAAGAGAGGTGAGTTTGGCAATGTGGTGTAGTCTTAATTTCAGAAACACAGACACAACCAATGACAACAAGTTGGAATAATGGTTGTCGATGCCAAACTGCGTCTCCTCAATGTGTTCCCCAAGCTGAAAAACATCCTCCGTTCCAATCTCCTCCCGGACGATGTGGGTGACTGTCGACACCTTTGGAGCTTGCCTTGTTGAAGCTTGGCGAATCACCCTCTCTGCAGCTCTCAGCACCTTCACTGTGCCTTGTGATGGAATCACTAGGCCACCGTTGTTTTTCAGGGCTAGAAGGTGGTAGCTCTCATCAAATGATGAAGGTACAGCATCTCTGACCAAGCTTGCACGCAACATCACAGGACAGCTGTATGTGAGGACATACCGCTGAACTTGGAGCAGTTCAGGAATCATCAGCATCAACGTGTCGATGTTAATGACAAATCCGATGACTGACAAGTACCTGCAAAAGAAAAACATTTTATTACTCTGATCATGGCAAAACATATACAGTATACTTGTAGGACACTTAGCTAACTAGGAACAATGTAATTGCAGAACTGGGATAACTTGAGAACAAGAACACATGCAAGAACACATGCAATACATACCATTTTGACACCTATATGTGCTTGACGGGAAGCTGAAGATGGAGGGAATAACACCATCTCTGAGTCGGACAATCTGTCCTGTCCTGTCAAACTCGTCCTGCTTAAAATGCTCACTGCAAATCACGGATGACTCGCTTGCAGTGAACCCTTCCCTCCTCAAAGCAACTTCCCACTTCTTCCTCATATCTTTGTCTTTGGGAAACCTTCAAAATAAAAACGGGAGATTTGAGAGTCAACACAACACATTTTTAAGAAGGAGGTCAAGCTTATTTTCTTCCTTCTTCTTCCTAGATAGATTAGATTAGAATTTACTTTATTCATCCCACAACGGGGAAATTAACTTGTGACAGCAGCATATGATTTATAAAGTCTCAGTTGGCCATAAACATAATGTTAGCTGGCTACGGTTAGCTAGCGATTTCGCTGGCGGACATCAATACAGTACAATAATATTCTATTTACAAAATACAAGCAATAATAATGTTGAATCTTACTTGTGAAAAGTAATCCCCCGACCCCTGTTCGCAATCGTCCGCCGATTTGCACAGCAATACGCCGCACAGTGCTCTGGCATCTTGAAACCTCTGCTGTCTATGGGTAAAATGTCTGTACAACATGGGTAGGATGACCGGTCTAAGATGGCGGCCGTATTTCTTGCGCCCCAGCAGCCAATGCGGCGTCTACTCTTTATATGTCTATGGCTCTATGCCCCTCTGGTCATTATTTTTTTGCCACAAACACTAAATAGGAAAATACTCTGAGCATGCGCAGTGTAGTTTTTACAGTCACCGTTCACTTTGACTGTGATAGGGAGGGCAAGATCAGGTTTTGTCCCACATTGTTCAAAACGGCTCAATAGGCACACTGTAGACACGAATTAGAAGAAAACAGACTAAAACAGCAATGTACAGACGAATCAGATGATTAAACATGATCTTAAAATATATTTTATATTTTTTTTTATTTAGAATGTTTTTGTAATGATTATTTTTAATACTTTCTGCTGACACTAGGTGGGGCTGTGGCACCTGCCCCTAATGACCAGTCGCCACTGAATGAGTGACCCGGCCAACAGTAAAAATAAATATATTTATAACTAGTTCAGGTAGTTTGAGAGGTAATTAAAATAGCTAAGGGTGATGATCTGACTTGAAGTGTGTGTTTTGCTCCGTTCACCGCTGCATCACAGCGGGAGGAGCTGCAGGTGAGCAGAGCTGCGTGTCTCCGCGTCCTGTCAGATTAGACTTCACTCGAGAGAAAGATAAATAATCTGAATTCAGTGTGCAGTTTATTTGACGCGGGGGTGAGCAGCAGAGGTGGGGATAGCAACTCTGCGATCCGCCATTGTTGTTGTTGTTGCTGGCGAAACACATGAGCAATGACGCGGGGTACGCGGAGGTGAGCAGCAGAGGTGGGGAGAGGCGGGGCTATTGCGTCATCGTAATCAGAACATCTTCGTATAGGGCGTACTCACGGAGTCGTTTAGTGCCATATTCGGTCGTCCTCGTGTGGCCCAACGGTCTATATGACACTAAACAGTAACGCAAACGACCGTTATCGTCCTCGTGTGGCCGGAGCCTAAATCGGCTGTGTGGGAACATTTCGGGTTCCCTGTGGACTACAACAACGATGGGGTGCGAGTTGTGGATCGGACGAGGACGGTGTGTCGGCGTTGTTCGACAGCGGTGCGGTATGCTAGTGGTAACACGTCAAACATGCTCAATCACATCCGAGTCAGTCTCAGTCCCCAGCGAGAGGGTTTTCTCGACGGCAGGTGACATAGTTACCGCCAACAGATCTGCCCTCACTACTGACAACGTAGACAAACTCATCTTTTTGAAGAGAAACCTGAAAATAGAGTAAAGCTTGAGTACCTTTAGTTAGGCATAATGGCCTCACCCACTCACAAGTTAATTACACATGTTAGACATTGCTCCTAAAGGTACAGATTTGATTTTGTTTTATATTTATCATTGTATTTATTTTTATATTTTGACATCAGGAGATGTTATACAGTTCTGTATTGCCTTTTATTGATTGTGATTGAAACACTTTCTTATTATTTATTTTAATATTTTCAAGACATTCTTTTTAGTTGTACAGCTTATTGAACCTTTTTGTTTGACATCAGCCATTATAAATAATATGGCCATCTGAGTGTGTGTGTGTGTGTGTGTGTTACTGTTTGTGGTTTGTTTTTAACTGTGTAGTACAGTTAATGATTCCAAATGTTAGAGTTCCTTATTTTCATACCAAAACTTGCACTACTGTTAAAAATAAATAACAGCAAAAAGAAATTATGCATTTGGGACTTTTCTTTGCTTTTCCTTGTTGTACCGAAACCGTACCGAACCGTGATCCCCAAACCAAGGTATGAACCGAACCGTGACTTCTGTGAACCGTTACACCCCTAATGGCCTCACATACCCCGCCCCTGGGTCCACGCTGGTAGATCCACAGGGCTTCTCAATTGCGGACACCCGGTCGTCGATGGCCATGGTCGTCACCCGCAGACCCTCACAGGCATCAGTTTGAGCTTCGAGCGTTTTTCTCACACAGCACGTCCTTATTCAGCTGTTCCAACCGCCCCAGCAATGCTGAGACATCAATGTGGTCGTATGAAACTGGTGGGAGGTCATCCAGATAGTGGGAGACGAATCTTGGTACATTCTCCCCACATTCATTTAGCACCTTCAAGAACGCTTTTATATTGTTAGCGTCTTTCTGTGCTCCTTTGTGTGTAACACAGCGCTGCGTCGTTTGAGGACACAGCTCAAACAGTATCTTCTTCGAGGCTTCGATCCACTCAGAGTTGAAATTGTTTGAGGCCAATAAAACAATGTCATCATGATTCAGAGTTTTCATTTTGATGACAAGGAAGTTCAAAAGTTCATCTTCCACAATCACCTTATTATCAGTTGTTCGGTAAACTTCTGATTTAGTACGAGCGGAGAAGCTGGCCCCCCCACGCCAAGCTGCTGCCGCCATGCTTCGTCTTTCTTCTAAGTAATGTTACTTTGATCCAGTTACTTATGTTGTGGCAGATATTTACGTAAGCTTTCTTAACGCTAATGTTATAATAGTCAGATTGCTCTGAAGATGGGAGGTGATATTCTATCCATTTTCATGTTCACACAGTCGGTGATTTGGCCGGCCGTCTTTCCTGCAAATGGAATGTCATTGTCGAGCCTGAGACCTGAAAAACAGGCTCAGGGCTAAACAGGTTAACAGGTTAATGTGCAATTATATTCATTGTGTGCAATATACTCATTGTTGTTTACAGCAGGGGTTCCCAAAGTGTGAGGCGTGCCTCCCCTGGGGGGCGCCAAAGAGTTTCACGCAGCCGCCAGAAAAAAATAAAGAGAAACAGTAAAATCTAGCTAGTTAACTTCAGCTAAATGTATGCAAGCGGCAAAATATGGATAGATTTTTTGTGAAGTTACCTAAAGTGAGAGAGGAGACAGCGTCTGTCAGAAAACGGAGGAAGTATAACAATGATTATTTGAAGCTAGGATTTTCATGGACCGGTCCAGATGACACTCCACTGCCACAGTGTGTTATCTGCAACGAGGTGCTAGCTAATGACCGTATGAGACCATGTAAACTCCGGCGTCATATTGAGACGAAACACCCATGTTTGGTGAGCAAGCCACAGGAGTTTTTGGACCAGAAGCTCAAGGAATTGCAGTCACAGAAAAATGTCATTGTCACATTTAGCACTGTGAATACAAAGGCAACCGAAGCATCATACCGAGTGACGTTACGGATAGCTAAGGCAGGTACACCTCACAACATTGGTGAAACGTTACTCCTCCCTGCTGCTAAAGATATGGTTTCGGTAATGATGGGAGAAGCTGCTGCTGCCAAGCTAGATGCGATCCCAATGTCTAACAATACCATCCACCGCCACGTAAGGACGTTTACATAAAAAATAATAACAAATAACAACAAATAACAAATAAGGACATTTACATATGACGCAGGTTTGCGCCCTATCGCCCCCTATGTGCCAGCTGCCACTGATTATGTTCCAAACCACATCAAGGATTATTTCTGAAACCGTATGGAGCTCAAATGCTTTTTCTCTCGCGGGTTTACCACAAGGTGAGTACCTTTTTATAACCATTTTTTACACATACAAAAATACATTTGAATAAAGTTTATGGTTTTTGCTAATAGAAAAAAAGATGAACACATTTCACTGTCCATTGGAGTTTTTATTGAAAGGGTTTCTGGATTTCGATTCTTAGGTGTGACGATGGATGATAACCTGACATGGAAATCACACATAGCACATGTTAAAACCAAAGTGTCCAGGAATATTTCTGTTCTAAACAAGGCAAAGTATTTGCTAGATTACAAGTCACTCATTTTGCCATTTTTAATTTATTGTATAGAGGTGTGGGGCAACACGTATATGAGCAACATAAAGCCATTGTCAATATTAGAAAAGGGCAGTAATAATAATTCATAAAGCTGATTCAAGAGAACACACCAACAGACTGTTTTTTAAGTCAGGACTCTTGAAACTCAAAGACATAGCTGAGCTGCAGACATTATCAGTAATGCACAGGGTAAAAAGCAGAATGTTACCAGTATATTTACAACAGTTGTTTGTTTTTGGATCAGACAAGGAAGACCACAGAAGGAAATTACATTTTAAGCATCCTTATGCAAGGACTACTCTTAAGCAAATATGTATTTCGGTGGTTGGTGTACAATTGTGGAATTCTCAACAAAAGGATCTAAAGAATTGTATATGTATTTTTCAGTTAAAGAAATTGTATAAATTAAGAAAAATGGGACTATATGAAGCAGAATGTGAATAAGTCTATGTACTCTGGTCCTGCATTGCTACATATTTTTGATGTCTTTGATGTGATGTCTGTTCTTTATTTGCAGGTCCCATTGTTATTGTTGTTGTTATTATTATTATGCGCCGCTTTCCACCTTCTTCTCCAGTAGGACTCAGATGAGGGTGTTGTACTTTTACTTTTCCTTATACATGTGATGTTTTGGTGTTGTTGTTTTTTGTTGTTGTTTTGTTTCTTTCCGTTAACCGTCAAGTGGGAAATAATTATTTGTTGTGTTTCTCTTACTATCCTAAGATACTGTTATGTTTGGCTGTGAACATTTTCTTATTATGAGGGGCAGACCATCTATTTGTATTTATTTTGTTTTTTTTAGGGGCAGGTCATATAAGATTGTATTCTTCTCCCTGCTCCTTTTCGCTCAATGGTGTGTTTGTAGAGACATGTTTTGTTGGCAATTATTGTACATTTGGTTTTGCGTACCATGAGCGGGACAAATACAAATGAAATGAAAAGTAAAGGTCCCACAGCCAACTGAAAACAAGACAAGGAAATTAAAGCTAAGAAAAGGTTAAGCATGAATTCCAAATGAATAGAAGTCTGGACTGACCTTCCTTTGTGATTACTAACAACATGATAAAATTACTAAACAGAAATAAGAAATAGAAGGTTAGAAAACATAGAGGATCATTAAATAGAAACATGATTAGTGTTCAATTAAACCAGGACTCAATGTATGACAGATTAAAGTCTGATAACCATTTAATAAACACGAATGATGCGTGAGCATTTGATCATAGTTTTAAATAATAAAAGGTCAGGGAATAACAAACTGAAATAAGGTCAAAAGACCCAAAAAAACGGAAAACCAACCTTAATAAAACTGATTTAAAAATATGGTCAGACGACCAAACTGAAATGAATTTCATGAATGACAACAGAATTATGTGACCCCTAAGTTATACTTCTGATTAAAAAAGGTAAATAAAAAAAATTGTCTGGTAACCAATTATTTTGAAAGGGAAAAGATTCAATGTTATCAACCTGAACCCAGAGTCCGATTACAAGAGTGTTTGAAGATTATGATACATTCATAGGTTAGAGATTTTAAAGGTGAAAGGATTTTTTTTGTCCAAAAGGAAGACATCTACTCTTGAAAAAGTAAAAATCCTTTAATGTTGAAGTTTTAAATCTATCTTTTTCTTCTAAAACACTATGCTGGCTGAAGGCCGTTTTAATGTTAGCAGATCAAGTAAACGGGGACTGCAAAAATGGTATTTAGATCTCTTCCCAGTATCAGGTTGGGTGTGACCAAATCTGGGATACAGCCAAAAAGGTTATTAAATAAATTGGGTTATCGCCACTAGAATCATAGATGTTCACTAGAACCAAGAATGTCCATAGAGGTTAATATGTGGCCGCTAAGTAAGCTAAGTCACACATAGGCCCAACAGAGGGTCCTGACTACACTACCCAGCCTGCTACTGGCTGATGTCTGGAAGATGAAACAAGACTTGGGGCTAACACAGCAAGTGGAGATTAGAGACCATACTCCGTCATACCATCCCTGGCCAAGCTATTGCAGTGGATGGGTATAGTGCAGGACAGAGCAATGGACTCTGGTGGCTCTTACATCTGATTCAAAAATAATATTACCTATCTGAGATCATGAAGAAACCTTTGACATGCAATCAAAACAACATTTGTGTTAACAAAATCTTAAGTCAAAGAAGATCATCGTGTTTCTCTGCAACATACTATTAGTAAATAAAAGCAACCATGTCAATCAACAACATGTTTAAAATATGAAAGCGGCAGATTACATTTCTGTACACAGCTATAAAAGAATACTGATAATGTATTCATTTATCTATGAAGCATTAATACCATGGTCTCTGCATTCACTTTTTAGTCTTATACTCGAAGGGAAGTAGGTGAAACTCTTGAGTTATTTTTACAACTTGGGTGCATTCTTCTGCAGCACTTCAGCAGTTTGCAGCCTTGTAGAGTGAATCTTTCTCAGGTTCTGTCGTACTCTAACAAACTCCATCAACTGGGCTTCATCTATTTCTTTGTCGTCTTGTTCTTTGTCCCTCTGAAAAGAAAAAAGCAGAATCATTGGCACTCTGGCCCAAAAGGAAAATCTTCTTCTTTTCTTTCGCTCACTCTTTCTACCTCTGTTTTCTGTGTATAGCACAGCAACACCTCGGATGTGTGTTATTTTAGCCGGCCCGGCTAAAATAACTGGATGGCCTACCTGCCTGTCAGCCTTCCATCTCGTGCACAAAGTTATCTTGTGCCCATTGGTCATGTGCGCGTTCGTGTGTGTTGGAGGAGGGGCTCTGTAAGGAAGTGGCAGATTTTCTCCGGTGCTGTATTTTCAAATTCTCTAGCTGGTTTCTCCAAAATTACCTACCCCACCTTTAATATAGATACAGGATAGACAAAGCTATACCAGGCAAAAAGGGAGAGTATCCACAACTTGTACAGCTCTTCACTAAAGTTTATTTAAGGAAGTGAATGACTCATCAACGAAAAGGGGCTTGCTTTTAAGTGCAGTTCGCTAGATTGCGAGGGCATTCCTCTGGCTCAGCCATTTCAGAGTTAGACGGTTTGAGATTGGTGGAGCCCTTATAAACAGGATGATACCTCAAGTTGTTTCTGTTGACGTCTGAGTAGCACATCTTCCAGAGGAGTCCTGCTCTGTCCATCCTCTTCTGAGTCCGTCTGCACTCTCTTCCTCCTCTCCAGCACTTGCTGAAGTTCTGACCTGCTGCTCAGCGCCAGACCCCTAAACCCATAGAGAAAAAGACAGAACAGGCATTAGATAAGGTGGATAATTAAGGGACAATGTGATTGTGACAGGATCTCCTATCCGGTAACCATCACCTTATTGTGATTGAGAGGTTTGTGTCCCCCGCTGAACCTGAGGGCTGTGTTGTCTGGAACCTTGTGTTCCTGGTAGGATCTCCCATGTCAAATTGGTCTCAGGGGGGCCAGATTAATGAAAGCTAATCAGCAAGGGCCTGATAGGCAAGTTTGCCACAGAGGCTGGTTGGGAATGGCCCGAAAAGCTACGTAGACACTACCTCCACTTGTCCGGGTTCACCTACCACGCGAAGAACCAAAGGCTCGCTGTGAAGGTAGAGGGTCTTGCCAGACGAGACCCCAGCCATAGAGGCTGGTCTTGGGGACGTGGAACATCATCTCTCTGGGGGGGAACGATCTGGAGGTGGTGCGTAACGGTTGGATTTGGTGGGGCTCACCTCTACGTACAGCCTCAGCTCTGGAACCTTACAATATCGGACAAGTAGATCTTTCAATTGACTTGTCCGATGGACAAGTGACGTTTTTCGCCCTTATTTATTGACAAATTATTGATGAATTCAGCTTACAAAAGGCAGAACTAATTCACAAATTGTCCGTGTCCGCCATTGTTGTGGTTTTCCTTGTCGATTCCTAAGGAAATGCATCTCGCCGCTTTCTGTACAGTTGGACGGGGGCGGGGCGGGACGTGTAGCACATTGGCAGGCTTGGGAAGCAAATCTTGGTTCCGAGATGCAGCATCTTTATTGCAGGACATGTGTTGGACACACACAGGCAGGTTACAGTGTAACATCAGAGGAGACTGGGCCAATTGTACATTCTCAAACTGCACCACTTAGAACTAACTAAACAATTATTTGTATATAATTGTATTCAATAACCGTAAAAAAAAAGCAAACAGTATGAAGTGATTTGTAAATAGGAATACAGACTTAATGTTTTCATAAATATATTTTTCTCCCAGTTTGTCATGGGACTTATTTTTACCCTCTCAAAGAACCAGAATCGAGAACCGAAAAGAATCGAAAAGCATAACTGGTATTGTTCCAATCCAAACGATCGATTTTTCTGGACAAGTGAAAAATGTATTCGGACAAGTAAATTGCCATACTCACTTGTCCATGGACAAGTACTCTCTAAAAACGTTTTCTTACACTGGAGTGGCCACGGTGTAATGCACCGAGTGGGTGTGGAGATACTTACAAGCCCCCCTGCTGAATGCCGCTTTGTTGGAGTTTACCCCAGTACACTAGAGTGTCGCCTCCCTATGCCTGCAGGTTATGGGGCCAACAACTCTGACTGTTCACTGTGCCTATTAGGGCGGCTCAATTAATCATATTTTAATCGCGATTACGATTATGGCTTGCAACGATTACGAAAACAACGTAATCGAAATAAAACGATTTAAAAAAAATTATTATTACTTTTTTTTTTTTTCTTTAAAGTTGAGGTGTCATGGCCATTTCCACTGATCATAATTCCATTGTTGAGGTATACTAAAATAGAAAAATACTGTGCAATTTTCCAAACTCACATTGGTTTCGCATACAGCATCTCTGTAAAGTGTGTGTATTCACTTTCTCCACTAAACGGCTCGCTGCAGCTCCCCCCCCCCTCCCTGTGAGCCCAGTGTGCTCCGATTGGTCAGCTCGGCCCCTCTGTTCTGATTAGTCAACCACCAGAGAGGCTCCTCCGAAAGCTGGCTTCAGTTAGCTGCTAGCTAGCTGAAAACACCAACGGTAGCACACACCATCATATGCCAATATATACACCTTACACACCCTATAACATGTACAGATTCGAGTATAGACATTTGAGGCGTAGAACGGAAGAAGAGTACGTTATTTTTACCTGTAACAAACTACTTTGTTTGATGAAAAATCATGGTTTGCTATATATGAATGATATGTTATAGGAGCAAATACTTCAGGGAAGAAAGGCTACTAAGTATTTTCTATCAAACTTTATTTTAGAAATGTACAAAATGAACATACATATACATATACATATATACACGGTATATCATCCATTCCTCCCCTTATAGGCGTTGTCCCCTTTTCGCCGTCTTGCAAGCTACAACGGGGGCTGTTACGAGGCATCAGAGTGGTCGTCTCGATCATGTATTGTCCGCCAGGAGTTTCCTGATCTGGCTGGATGAAATCAAATGCAAATCAGAAAATATTATATAATAGAAACGTAGTTGTTTTAGATTCGTTAGTAGTAGTTGTGGTAGGAGTGTGTATCTCAACACCGTTAGATATTGCCAGCTAATATGCTAACCTAGCTTCCTTGTTTACCTTGGTAGAATATGAACGTTAGCTCGGAGAAAAGGCAACTAATGTAGTGTAATAAAACCACTATGAACAAAAGCTAGTGGTTCATATTAGGCTAGCAATAACGTGTTTACAATTGCAATCTTATACAGCGGACTACGTTCGGTCATTCCTTGTAGCTGGCATGAAAACAATGTGTTTGCTGAGCATGTATAGCTAGCCTCGTTAGCATGCACAGTATACTCCGGGTAATTTCCATCTCGGAGGGAAATCACCAGGAGTATGATGTAGTGTAATAAAACCACTATGAACAAAAGCTAGTGGTTCATATTAGGCTAGCAATAACGTGTTTACAATTGCAATCTTATACAGTAGTCTACTACGTTCGGTCATTCGTTGTAGCTGCCTCGTTAGCATGCACAGAGCTCCGTCGCAGCTTGGAGGAAAACCACATATAATGTACTGGCCGTAAGGGAAATCACCCGGAGTATACTGTATGAGTATTCCGTGTGTGAATGCAGACATTATCCTGCCATGACAAACATGTAAAGCCATCTGCTGACATTGTAGTTTATATATGTAAACGTTAGCAACTGAGTTAGCCCAGTTAGCACCGTGCCAATGGCTCAGCACCCCAAAAAACGTTTACCCATTTTCACAGTTGTGGTAGATATAGCTTGCTTGTTTTAAACATCATAAATACACAAACAACAATGAATACTTACAGATTGGGTACCCGAATCTCCCGCTGGTCCAAACAAAGTAGGAACAGCATCGTCCTTCAGTGTCCTACGCTGTATATATCCGGTATGAATGCTTCATGTTTTGTGAAGCTATTCTCCGTGAAATGCCGCACACACAGTAAAATACCGGCTCCAACATCTGAAGGAACAGTGTTAAAAAGGAATGTCAACCACTGACTTCGTCCTGCCCTCGGTAAGGCATGCATTGAACATTTCCCCTCACAAGACAGGAAACAGACCCTCGTTGGCATGACTGGATACAGTTTTGAACTGAACCTGAGATTCCAACAGTAATAATGCTAGGCTGGCAGAGGGTACGGCCATAGCTCTGGGCGTGGCTACTGGGTGCTTCTACGACACAGCACCTAGGAAGTAAAAAATGGACAATGACGTATCTCCAACAAGCCGTTTTGGGCTGGTATTTTCTGTTTTAGAGTTGTACTCACTACAGGGTGTACTTTGAGGGTTTTGACTCTGCACACCGTTTACATGCAGAAAAACCTTCATAACACACAAGGGGACGGGTAATAACTGGAATAGCATGACACCTCACCTTTAATAATTTTTTTTTTTTCTTCAGTTGAATTATACTTAAAGTTCAGGGTAATCAACTGTTAAACATACTGTTCACATTTTTTTTCTCCAATAAATGGATGTTTTCAAAGTCAATGAATAATCACATTTAATAATCGCAATTACAATTATTGACCCAAATAATCGAGATTATGATTTTTGCCATAATCGAGCAGCCCTAGTGCCTATGCACCAAACAGCAGTTCAGAGTTTTCGGGCTTCTTGGAGACCCTGAACAGAGTCCTGTTCTAAAGGGTAGTCCTTAGTCTGGTTGTTAGACTTCAACTCACATGTTGGCAATGGTTCGGACAATAGGAGGGGCTTGATTGGGAGGAACCGCCTCCCTGATTCCCGTTTGGGGGAAGGGGGTGCTAGTGAATTAATTTAAGTTTTTCACACTCTCGCGGGAATATCTCCGCAATGGAGCGAGCTTAAGTTTTTTATGATTTCAAGAAGCATATAGAACAAACAATGGATGTATTTTATGAATATTTATCCATGCTGAAAGAAGATTTAGATGGGTTAGGAGTGAGATAGAGATTATTATCTAATATATGCATCCGATGAAGCATTGCATGAAGTCTGTTGATGATCAGAGGCTGTTGTTGGGGCTGCATAAACGTTTTTTTATGTTGGTTTTGTAGGCAGAACATGCAGGCCTCAGAGATTACCATAGTTTTACTGTATTTTGTTTTGAAAATCCACAGCGGAGGTTTGTGTCGTACTACATGCAGTGTATTTTGCATTTCTCTCAGTAGTCAACGATCTGTGAGTCTGTTGTCTCGGACATAAACTCCGTAATAAATGTAGTCTACATTTCATTGATTTGAGTTTATCAAATTTAGAAGTGATTCCATGTCAGCCACAGCTTGTTACAAAATACCTGACTGATAGTGTGTTTAACAAACTTAAACTAGCTTTATTAAATGTCAGGTCTTTGGCAGGTAAAACATTTCTAATCAATGATTTTATCACTGAGCACAATCTCGATTTTATGTTTTTAACGGAAACATGGATTGAACAAAATAACAGTGCAGCTGTTCTTATCGAATCAACCCCTCCCAACTTTAGTTTTATGAGTCAGGAAAGAATGCATAAGAAAGGGGGTGGAGTTGCTATTTTGTACAATGATTCCATTCAATGCAGGAAGACATCTTATGGGAACTTTGCTTCTTTTGAATATGTGGCCCTTCAGCTGAAATGCTCCTCTCAAGCTCATCAACATCCATGTTGACAACCCCCAGGACAGAGGGGCTAAAGAACTGTTTTGTGTTCTTGATAGCTATGGACTGACTCAGCATGTGACGGAGCCCACGCACAATAAGGGGCACACTCTGGACTTAATTATCTCAAAGGGTCTGAATATCTCTACGGTTGTGGTGACTGATGTTGCACTCTCTGATCATTCCTGTGTTTTCTTCTCTATTTCTGTTCACAAAAATGTTCAAAAAGAGGTAACCACAAAGCGATATTTAACTGAAAATACTAGGGAAATGTTTACTCAGAATTTTTCTTCCACACTTGCCCCTGCTAAGATCTCAGTAAATGAGCTAGTAGATCATTTTAATTCAAAAATTAAAAATGTTATAGATGCCATTGCTCCAACTAGGGTAAAGGAAGTGACTGGGAAGAAAATATCTCCATGGAGAAAGGCCATGACCGTGAGAACAGAGAAGAAAGAGTGTCGAAAAGCTGAACGCAGGTGGCGAAAAACAAATCTCCAGGTTCACTTTGAAATCTATAAAGAGAGACTTGGCCTTTATAATTTGGAATTGAAATTTGCCCGACAGTCTTTCTTCTCTGATATCATTGCCAAAAACTAAAACAACGCACGTGCCTTGTTCGCTACCGTCGACAGGCTAACTAACCCCCCAGTGTCAGTAGCCTCTGAATTTCTATCCACCAGGGCGTGCAATGAATTAGCCTCCTTCTTCACTGACACAATTCAGAAAATCAGACAAGCAGTCAGTGCCTCTGCATCAGGTACAGCAAATGTGTTGTCTCTGTGTCCACTTAAAATCAATTCAAACACCATGACACAATTCCATCAGATTAATGATAAAAACCTAGAGGACATTATACAACTTCTGAAATCCTCCTCCTGCTGCCTTGATATTATTCCAACAGGGTTTTTCAAAAATGTTTTTCCTTGCATGGCCTCAGATCTACTTCATATAGTAAACAAGTCTCTTCACTCAGGTGTTTTTCCACAGGCCCTGAAAACTGCAGTCATTAAACCGCTCTTAAAAAAGCATAATCTAGACGCTTCAGTAATGAACAATTACAGGCCCATATCAAACCTGCCATTTCTAGGGAAAATCTTTGAAAAAGTAGTCTTTCAACAGTTGAGTAATTTCTTGCATTGAAATAGCTGTTTGGATGTGTTCCACAGCACTGAGACTGCTCTTGTAAAGGTCTTCAATGACATCCACTTAAACACAGACAGTGGCAGTGGCAGAACTTCAGTGTTAGTATTATTAGATCTCAATGCTGCGTTTGACACTGTTGACCACAACATATTACTAGACCGACTAGAAAACTGGGTGGGACTTTCGGAAACAGTTCTAAATTGGTTTGAATCCTACTTAAAGGACAGAAACAACTTTGTTTCTATAGGTAAAAACAAATCTGAGTTGACAAATATGACATGTGGGGTTCCTCAAGGCTCCATCTTGGGGCCTCTTCTCTTTAACATCTACATGCTACCACTGGCTCAGATAATGAAAAACAACGAAATAAGTTACCATAGCTATGCGGATGACACACAAATTTACATAACCATTTCACCAGGAGACTATTCTCCAGTTAAAACACTGAGTAAGTGCATTGAACAAATCAATGACTGGATGTGTCAGAACTTTCTCCAATTAAACAAAGACAAAACTGAGGTAATGGTTTTTGGAGCCAAGGCAGAACGTATAAAAGTTAGCGCTGAGCTTCAGTCTGCAATGTTCAAAACAACAGATAAAGCCAGAAATCTAGGTGTAGTCATGGACTCTGACCTGAGTTTCAACAGTCACATTAAAACAATTACTAAATCAGCCTACTATCACCTAAAGAATATATCTAGGATTAAAAGACTAATGTCACAGCAGGATTTGGAAAAACTTGTCCATGCTTTTATCTTCAGTAGACTGGACTACTGTAATAGTGTCTTCACAGGTCTCACTAACACATCTATTAGAAAGCTGCAGCTGATTCAGAACGCTGCTGCTCGAGTCCTCACTAACACTAAGAAAGTGGATGACATCACTCCTGTTCTGAAATCTTTAGACTGGCTTCCTGTGTGTCAAAGAATAGATTTTAAAATACTGCTGCTGGTTTATAAAGCACTGAATGGTTTAGGCCCTGAATACATTTCTGATCTTCTGCTAAATTATTAACCATCCAGATCTCTCAGGTCTTCAGGGACTGGTCAGCTTTCTGTCCCCAGAGTCAGAACTAAACATGGAGAAGCAGCGTTCAGTTATTATGCTCCAAATATCTGGAACAAACTCCCAGAAACCTGCAGGTCCGCTGCAACTCTTACTACTTTTAAATCCAGGCTGAAGACTTTTCTTTTTGTCGCTGCTTTTAATTGAAACTGAGCCGTTGTGTTCATCAGTAAAGTGGAACTTCTGTGTGAACTATTCATATCTTAAACTGCACTGTAACATTTTATTCATGTACTTTTTTATTCATGTATTTTTTCTTTTAATGTTTCTTTTATGATCTTTTACTGTTTTAAATGCCTTTGTCTGAATGTCTTTCATTTTTGTAAATTACCTTGAAGTGCCTTGTGTTGAAAGGTGCTATATAAATAAACTTGCCTTGCCTTGCCTTGCCATGCCTTGCCTTGCCTTGCCTTGCCTTGCCTTGCCTTGCCTTCATAAGGTGTAAAACCTGAGAGCATTTTAAATCGCATTTGAACAAAATGCTTATGATCTGTAGTTGTATTTGTATTGTTGGTTTATTGTGTGAACGAGGCGATGTAGAGATGTAGTGGTTAGCTGTCATTATTAGGCTGTTATGTACTGTTGGAGTGGTAAGCAGGTCTATTGTTTTTGGATATTTGTGGAGTTAGGTGGTCCGTGAGTGTTTTTTTATTGGTTAACCTGTTAAGCCCTGAGCCTGTTTTTCAGGTCTCAGGCTCGAAAATGACATTCCCAGAACAAATGACCATATCTTCCCTTCTAAAAGGGTTAAATTAATAATCTTTTTTCTCAAAGTAATGATAAACCCACGAGCATACGCTGGACATGATGCAACTCTAGCTAGCGGACACGGAGGACCGGAGCAGAAGATGCAAAGTCTGTATAACTGGGCTAGCGGAAGGACTTGAAGGGTCTAACGCCATACAATTTCTGAGCCTGAGACCATGACATCCTATTGCAAAGACTAGAGCACTTAGTTGGCATAAAGGGAACTGCGTTAGACTGGTTTAGGTCCTATTTATCTGAACGCTCTCAGTTTGTGTGTGTCAACGATGAATCTTCCATGCAAACCAAAGTTAGCCATGGAGTGCCACAGGGCTCAGTGCTTGGACCTATTTTGTTCACACTATATATGCTTCCCTTAGGCAATATTATAAGGAATCACTCTGTAAATTTCCACTGTTACGCGGATGATACTCAACTATATTTATCCATCAAACCTGATGAAACTAATCATCTAAATAAAATTCAAGACTGTCTTAAGGACTTAAAAATGTGGATGACCTTAAACTTTTTGATGTTAAACACGGATAAAACTGAAGTTATTGTACTCGGCCCAAAGAATCTACGAAACAAACTATCTAAAGATATACTAACTATGGATGGCATTAATTTGGCCTCCAGTGAGACTGTAAGGAATCTTGGTGTTATATTTGATCAGGATTTATCCTTTAACGCCCACATAAAATCAATCTCAAGGACCGCCTACTTCCATCTACACAACATTGCCAAAATTAGGCATATCTTGCCTCAAAACGATGCAGAGAAACTAGTCCATGCATTTGTTACTTCGAGGCTGGATTATTGTAACTCCTTGTTGTCAGGGTGTACCAAGAAGTCAGTTAAGTCGCTTCAGCTGATTCAAAATGCTGCAGCTCGTGTACTAACTAGAGTTAGGAGAAGGGACCACATTACTCCTGTTCTGGCTGCCTTACACTGGCTCCCTATAGAACACAGGATAGAATTAAAAATTCTTCTTCTCGCCTACAAAGCCCTTAATGGGCAGGCGCCATCTTACCTTAAAGAACTCATTATACCCTACTGTCCTACTAGGGCATTGCGTTCCAAGAATGCACGGTTGTTGGTTGTTCCTAGAGTCTCTAAAAGTACAATGGGAGCCAGAGCCTTTTCTTATCAAGCTCCACATTTGTGGAATCAGCTCCCAGTTTGTGTTCGGGAGGCAGACAGCCTATCCGTTTTTAAGAGTAAGCTTAAGACCTTCCTTTTTGATAAAGCTTATAAGTGATAAAATAAAATAATCTAATAAGAGTGCATTGACGTAGATACGTTGTGACTCTTCACCTATACATTTCAGTTCGTGCTCTTTCACTTAAATCCAAAAAACTTAGATCTTATATTTAACACTTTATCCTCAACCTTTCCCCTCTCTGACCTCTCAAGGTTTATTAGAGGGTAACAGGTTGCAGAGAAGGCCTAGACCGGCCGGGGAGTGTGAGATGTAGTCACTGACCTATCTCCTACCTCTGACAAATTCAGGTTCCAGTGGGGACCTTTCTCCCTGTGTGTGCCTCCACTTCTGTTTCCTACTTCTTACTTGCTATCCTTTCCCTCAACCTATCCTAAGGGAGTGCATGTATGTAGACACGTTAGTTTAGCTGCTATAGGCTTGGACTGTTGGGGGGGGGGGGCACCACACTCCGACTTTCTGTCTGTCTGTACCTGTGTACTCTCATGTTCCGATTAACCCAGCTTCCCCCAAATCTCTTTTTGTGTCCATATATACGCCGGGATCCTGAGTCGAGGCTGAACCTGTCTCTGTGGTCCTGCCTGACTCTCACCATACTACTTCCCTGATGGCTCCCACAAGATTGCTGACATCCTCGTGGATTCATCTTCTTATTATAGACACATGCATTTCCAAACATTTGGACTACCTATGTTGTAAATGTATTATCTTTTCGATTTACACACGACATCTATTGCACGTCTGTCCGTCCTGGGAGAGGGATCCCTCCTCTGTTGCTCTCCCTGAGGTTTCTCCCATTTTTCCCTTAAACTGTGGGTTTTCTCTGGAAGTTTTTCCTTGTACGATGTGAGGGTCTAAGGACAGAGGGTGTCGTATTGTCATACTGATATTCTGTACAAACTGTGAAGACCACTGAGACAAATGTAACATTTGTGATATTGGGCTATATAAATAAACATTGATTGATTGATTGATTGATTGACACACTCGCTTCCAAAGTGGTTCCCCTCCTTAGGTAATCTAAAGGGTGAGTTAATGCGAGCTCATCGTAACTACAGCGACGACAGGAAGAAGCAGGTGGGCGCTACCCGCACTTTGATCTTCAACGTTCTCCGTTATACCACCCGCCAAGACATACTCGGTGCCGCAAAGAAAGCCCCGCTCACGATTGATGGACGGAGGATTCGCTTCTCCCCTGACTACAGCAGCTACACTGTTAAACGTCATTAGGCTTTCTCCCGGGCAATGGATACCGCCCGTGCCAAAGGGGTGGAATTGTTCCTCCTTTACCCCGCTACACTGGAAGTCAAGGGAGCTGGTCAAGTTAAGACATTTCATTCCCCGGGACATGCTGAAGACTTCATCGTCTCCCTACCAGGAGTGCAGGATGCACCAACCGGCGGGGACGGGGACCCGGGACCTGAGCGCTCGTCTGACGGCGAATAGCGGTCTTTTGGAACTTGTTGGACTATGTAGCGTCGCTGTTTTAGACTAAATGCACACTGCTTGTTACGAACTCAGGCACTTAGGATGTAGGACCCAATTGCAGACAGGGAGACAGAGGTAAAGTATTGGTAGGATACTTTATTTTTCCATGAACAGCCAAAAAATGAACAACAAAAAATGGTCTCTATCAACTCTCTAGCTTGAGACGACAAAAATAGAGAACAAAAAGAAAAACAGGCGGACGGCCCGGGGGCAAGGCAGAGTCCATGATGGAGCTCTCAGGCGGACGGCCCGGGGGCAAAACAGAGTCCAAGGTGGGAAACTCGGGGCGGACGACCCGGGGGCAAGGCAGAGTCCATAGAGGGGCGAAGGCCACCGCGGGCGAACTCAGGGGCCCGAGCACGAGTGCGAAGACCGCGGCTCTCAGGGGGCCGGGCCCGAGGGCGAAGACCGGACAGCTCCGGAGGCGACTTCATTTTATTTTGGTCTTGTTTACAGGTTTAGAAAATATGGTTGTTTATCATCTGACGTTCCACTCAGCTTATTGTTGACATCTTCCAGAGCAGTGCAGCCCAATGGGTGACTTATCTAGTCTTGTGTGGAACTGTGATGGGTTGAATGCACCTCACAAGCGAGCTAGTTTGTTGACTATGTTACATCGCCGTACAATTAATCTGGCTTTCCTACAAGAGACGCACCTGCTGAGTATAGATTCCGGCCGTATTGCTAATAAATTCTATCACACTATTGCATCCTCTTCAGCTAACTCCAAAACCAAAGGAGTAGCCATTGTATCTAGACGTAATTTGAACGTTAAGGTGCTGGACATGTGGGCAGACACTGCAGGGAGGATAACGATTGCCAGGGTGGAAGTTTATGGGAGAAAGGTGGCTCTTATTTCTGCCTATGCCCCAAATACATTTGATAAGGATTTTTATGATACCTTTACTCAAAAAATGCTAGAATTAACCGAGTATGCTATCATGGTGGGAGCGGACATGAACGCAGTATGGAATTCAAATGAACGGTCAAGTTTAACAGCCTCTAGAGATCAGGAGTCGGCTACTGCTGCGCTACAGTCTTGGGCTGGGAGTTTGGGACTAGTGGACATGTGGCGAGCTTTTAACCCACAGGTTAAAGATTATTCATTTTTCTCAGCCAGACACAAATATTTTTCTAGGATAGATTATCTTTTTACCTCTCCACAACTTTTCCAGAAAGTCGATAATGTAATGTTGCTTCCTATTGCCCTCTCAGACCACAAGGGAGTACTCTGTTGTGCGACTCTGGGCAATTTATCCAAGCGAGCCACTAGATTGCGCCTCAATTCCACTTTACTAGGAAATATAAAGAACAATTCCTGACACAATTGGAAGAATTTCTTGACTTAAATATAGGTTCAGTTGAGGACCCAAGAATATTATGGAATGCAGTCAAAGGCTTTATAAGAAGCAGCACCATATTGTTCTCTTCAAATGTATGTAAGGAAAGATCCGCCAGATTACAGGCTTTGGAAGCAGAATTTGCTAGTCTTGACTCCATTTTGCAGAATAATTACTCTAAACAAACGGCATCTAAACGTAAACTTGTCAAAAAGGAAATAAATGATATCTTGAAACAACGATCAGAATTTCTAATACATTAGCATTAGGCAGCGCTATTTCTTCCACGGGTCTCGGCCCAGTCACCTCTTGGCTTAAAAAATCAGGTCTAGTGAGCACTTTGCAGATATTCCCTCCATTAAATCTTTGAATGGTAATGTCACAACTGAGCCAAAGCAAATAAATGAGTCTTTTCAAACTTCCAATTTATATAAGTCAGAGGTTCAGTTGTACAAGAATAGATGTGACGCCTTTCTCGGTCAGCTAGACTTACCACAGCTTGCAGTCACTGATTCCACCCATCTTGATGATCCCATTTCCTTAGAGGAATTAAAAGATGCAGTATGCAACATGCAACGAAACAAATCACCAGGTTTAGATGGGATACCTCCCGAATTGTATATAGCATTTTGGGATAAACTGGGTCCACTACTTTTGTATATGATAATGTATTCGATAGATAAAGGCAGTTTTTCGAGGGACGTGAACATAGCCTTGATTTCCTTGCTCTTAAAGAAGGATAAGGACCCAACACATTGCGCTAGTTACAGGCCACTAAGTTTATTAAATTCGGATCTAAAAATATTTGCAAAAGTGCTTGCCAGGCGCATGAATGGATTATATGCCAACTTTAATGAACTGTGATCAGACAGGGTTTATAAAGTCAAGGCTAGCAGCTGATAATGTTAGGCGTCTTCTCCATATAATAGATTATTCAGTAGACAAAAAAGACCCGGCAGCGGTGCTGTCTCTTGATGCAATGAAAGCCTTTGACAGACTAGAGTGGTCCTTTCTGTGGTCTGTGCTGGAGAAAATGGGTTTTGGTAATGGCTTTATACATATGGTTAAGGTGCTGTACTCTAATCCCTCAGCTCTGGTGCTCACTGGGAAATTATCCTCCGCGTTATTCCCTGTTTCTAGATCTTCCCGTCAGGGATGTCCACTGAGCCCAGCACTTTTTGCACTCTCCCTTGAACCTCTAGCCCAAATGATACGCCAATCCCCTAGTATACATTCGATTTCTGTTCGTGACACTCATCATTAGGTGGCGCTATACGCAGATGATATTCTGGTTTTCATGGAGAAACCGACTCAATCTATGCCTGTATTGTTATCTATTTGTGAGGAGTTTGGTTGTCTCTGGCTTTAGGATTAATTGGTCTAAATCCGCCCTCTTACCCCTTAATGCAGTGGTTCTCAAATTGGGGGGCTGGCCCTCCTGGGGGGGCGCCGAGGCATGCCAGGGGGGGCGCGAGAGACCAGGAGGAAAAATGATTATTAATATGATGCAGTACAGTACTATTACGTCTGGGTCTCTGTGGTTCATTAAAGCTCGGCTCTGTGTGTGTGTGTAACGAGCCATTTTGTGTGCGCGAGCGAGAGAGAGAGCGCACCGGTACCGGAGATCGTTGTTGTTAGCTTATGGTGCTAGCGAGCTACACTAACGGATATAAGGAGTTTTTTCAACAACAAAGTGGAGGAGAGTCCTCTCCTGTCAGACTGAGAGACTCTGTGAACTAAAGGACTCTCTCAGTTTTATCTCAGTGGGTCTCAAATGTTTTGGTCACCATTAATGTAAACAATTATTTCCGAGGCACACGTTTATATGATCATTATAGTTATAAAAAAAATAAGAGAATAAATGAAAAACAGGTATGAAATACTATATGACAGTAAAACAAGAAAGTGATTTGTAAAATATCCATAAAGAAAAAGTAAATCTGTTTACATTTCTGTTTCATATGGGTGTTGAGAGATGTACCCATAGATCTCTTAATGTTGCTCTCAAAGTGCACCAGATTGATGCATTTACCTTCAATATTTGAAATGGCACGTTTATGCACATGATGTGGGACTGTCCCCCAGTCGCACTATTCTGGACTAAAGTGGCTTCTGGCATGTCACATGTGCTCTCAGTGACAGTGCCGGTGACTGCACCCACAGCTTAAGCCGTAGCCAATCAAACTGCGTCTAAGCTGGGAGAGATATCCCGCCGTTCATTTCTATATTTCAAAAAAAGATGGAGGAGAAACTAAAATCGCCATAGCGAATCACCCGGTTTTGTATGACCAGTCCCTATTAATTTACCGGGATACAACCGGAAGAACCAGGCATGGAGGGAGGTGGCAGAGACAGTGGGTGAAACTGGTAGGCTTTCGCCTGTTTGGGGATTTTATATCCAGTTTACTTCGTTTTAACATCGCTATTGCTTTGTATGTCGGGGGCGGGAGATTCATGTGATAGGTTGTTGGTTGCAGTGCTCGAATAAAATCCCCAAGCTTCAGACACGCCCAGCTCCAAGCTTTTTTTTAAGCTGTAGTGTGGACGGGCCGTAACAGCTGCAAAAAAGATGGTTGCGGTTCGATGGAAGCCTCCTAATTCCCTCACCTTCAGACACTGGGTCCTTGCATCTCTGGATGTTGTTTATCTAGAGTTGTCAACTGCCCAAATAAATAGGACAAATGACACTAATATAAACAATTGGCGCTCTGCAGTTGATTCCTTCAAAGATCTTTTAGAATGATTTCTCCCTATCCATAATCCACAGCCTTTTCAATTGCAACCTTTGCGTTTCCCTGTGTGTGTGTGTGTGTGTGTGTGTGTGTGTGTGTGTGTGTGTGTGTATATAGAGTGCTGGCACCCAACAGCGAACACCTTATATGTGTGTGTGTCTTTGTCTGTGTGTGTTTATATGTCTGGGAGGGAGGGTAGGGTTTGTTTTATTTTATTTTATTTTCGTTGTCTTGTTATTATTTTTAGCTTACATGTGTTTTCTGTATTCTGCATTTTGTATATTTTGTAAGTAATTACTTTTATCTCATTTTGTTTCTCTTGTGTACTTTCAGTTATTTCATTTAAGGGGAACAAAAAAATATGTTGTGCTTGTAGTTGTACATGTTGTGTATTAACATCAATAAAAATGTGATCACAAAAAAAAGGAATCCAAAGTATAACATATAATAGAGAACCGCAGTGACGCATCCTAAAACCCGGAAGTAAACTCCTTCCGGTTCCTTCGTCAAAAACGCAATGCAATTTCTCCATAGGATTTTGGAAAATAGCTCGAAATAAGGTCTGTGGTTGACACACATTTAAGAGACGGATCATGTTTTGTTCAGCCGGATAATATCCACATGTCTACCCTACTTTTATAATTTTCAAATCATAAATCTAGTCGCCGGAAGCAAAATGCTAACGTTATGCTCTAAACGAACTACAGCAGGGTCGCTGCTTCAACGTCACGCCAACTTAAGATCCATATTGAAACTAGTGTTGTCACGATACCAACATTTTGGTTTCGATACCGATACCAAGTCAAGAATTGCGATTCCGATTATTTTTCGATACTTTTCTTAAAAAAAGGGAAACAGTCTTAAATGTAATTAAAGCTGCAAGCAGCGTTGAGCGGGTCTTCGACGTTCCGCAGGCTGTTGTCCGCACGTCGACATCATGCAGATGTCTCGAGGACTCGGCCGTTGGCAAACGTGGGACATTTCAGGCCGATCTGACAATGTATTTAGGAGTTACAGCAGTAACACAAACATTGTGTTTGATGGCGGGTGATCTGTCGCCATGGCAACGGCATTTGATGACACCCCATAATACGCCTAGATGTGTTGAGGGCTGCATCGTTATCAAACCTGTGAAGTTTTGTGCCGTTTGGAGCATGTAAACTGGAGTTATGAGAAAACCGTGTTTCACGGCGACCATTTTGTTACCATGGCAACGGCATTTGATGAAGTCTCAAAACTGACACATATATGTTTCGAGGGCTTGACGGTTATCACACATGTAACGTTTGAACAGTTTTTGACCATTTACACAGGACTTATAGCAATATCGTGCTTAACAGCGAGGGGTGTGTTGCCATGGCAACAGCTTTTGGGGAAAACTCACTATTGTCATATTGAGGTGTTGAGGGCCGGACCATTAGTCTTCATCTGAAGTCTGGTGCCGTTTGGAAGATTTTCCATTGACTTACAACAACATCGTATTTTTTGGCGAAGGATGCGTTGCCATGGAAACGGCACATTATGACATCCCATAATTGGCGTAGAGCTGTTGAGGGCCGGACCATTAGCCATCATATGAAGTCTGGTGCTGTTTGGACGATTTTCCATTGAATTACGAAAACACCAGGTTTTTTGGCGAGGGACACGTTGCCATGGCAATGGCATATGATGACATCCCATAATTGGTGTAGAGCTGTTGAGGGCCGGACCATTAATGACAATCTGAAGTCTGGTGCTGTTTGGACCATTTTCCATTGACTTACAACAACATCGTATTTTTTGGCGAAGGATGCGTTGCCATGG
>CALSBZ010004021.1:408613-419584 GCA_943591055.1 Gobionotothen gibberifrons
GCCGTTTGGACGATTTTCCATTGAATTACGACAACACCAGTTTTTTTTTCGCGAGGGATGTGTTGCCATGGCAATGGCATATGATGACATCCCATAATTGACATAGAGCTGTTCAGGGCCGGACTATTAACTGTCATCTGAAGTCTGGTGCCGTTTGGACGATTTTCCATTGAATTACAACGACACCATTTTTGGCGAGGGACGCGTTGCCATGGCAACGGCATATGAGGACATCCCAAAATTGACATAGAGCTGTTGAGGGCTGGACCATTAATGATAGTCTGAAGTCTGGTGCCGTTTGGACGATTTTCCATTGAATTAAAACAACACCAGGTTTTTTGGCGAGGGATGCGTTACCATGGCAACGGCATATGATGACATCCCATAATTGGCATAGAGCTGTTGAGGGCCGGACCATTAGCCACCATCTGAAGTCTGGTGCCGTTTGGACGATTTTCCATTGAATTAGGAGAACACCATGTTTTTTGGCGAAGGACGCGTTGCCATGGCAACGGCATATGATGACATCCCATAATTGACAGAGCTGTTGAGGGCCGGACCATTAATGATAGTCTGAAGTCTGGTGCGTTTTGGAGGATTTTCCATTGAATTACGAGAACACCAGGTTTTTTGGTGAAGGACGCGTTGCCATGGCAACGGCATATGATGACTATCCCATAATTGACATAGAGCTGTTGAGGGCCGGACCATTAATGATAGTCTGAAGTCTGGTGGCGTTTGGACGATTTTCCATTGACTTACAACAACATCGTATTTTTTGGCGAAGGATGTGTTGCCATGGCAACGGCATACGCTGAGATCTCAGATTTCACGTAGAGCTGTTGAGGCATGGACCGGTGATATAAAAGTGAAGATTGGGGGACGATGGGACCGTGTCCATTGGAGTTACAGCGACACCAAGGAGCGGTGTGGTGTGGGAACATTTTGGAAAGTTGAAGGCCAGCCGAGCCGCTGCATTCTGGATGAGCTGCAGAGGTCGGATGGCACATGCAGGTAGACCAGCCAGGAGGGAGTTGCAGTAGTCTAGGCGTGAGATGACGAGAGCCTGGACCAGAACCTGCGTGGCTTTCTGGGTCAGCTGGGGACGTATCCTCCTGATGTTGTAAAGAGTGTATCTGCAGCAGCGGGTTGTAGCAGCGATGTTTGCAGTGAAGGACAGTTTGTTATCTAGGATCATGGTAAATGGTAAATGGACTGTACTTATATAGCGCTTTATCCAGTCTTTAAGACCCCTCAAAGCGCTTTACATACTACATGTCGTTCACCCATTCACACCCATTCATACAGAGCAGTACCACTTGCTCTGGGACCTAACATTCACACACATTCACACACCGTTGGCCATGCCATCGGGAGCAACTCAGGGTTAAGTATCTTGCCCAAGGATACATCGACATGTTGACTGCATGGGCTGGGATCGAACCCACAACCTTCTGGTTGAAAGACGACCGCACTCCCTCGCAGCCACAGTCGCCCCTCACACCCAGATTCCTTGCAGTCTGAGTCGGGGAAACAACAGAGGGGCCGATGTTGATTGTTAGGTCAAGAGTGGGACAATCTTTTCCCGGAAAGAAAAGCAGTTCAGTCTTGTCAAGGTTGAGCTTGAGGTGATAAGCAGACATCCACTGAGAGATGTCAGCTAGACAAGCAGAGATGCGTGCGACGACCTGGGTCTCTGAGCGGGGTAAGGACAGAATTAATTGGGTGTCGTCAGCGTAACAGTGGTATGAAAAACCATGCGGGCTAATGACAGATCCGAGCGAGTTTGTGTACAGAGAGAAGAGGAGGGGACCAAGAACAGAGCCCTGAGGGACCCCTGTAGTTAATTGACAAGGGTCGGACTCGGACCCTCTCCAAGTTACCCTGTAGGTATGGTCTTTGAGGTATGAGGTGAGGAGGGAAAGTGCAGTGCCTGAAACTCCAAGTTCTTGGAGAGTGCAAAGGAGGATCTGATGATTCACCGTGTCGAATGCAGCAGACAGGTCCAGAAGGATGATGACAGAGGAGAGGGAGGCTGCTTTAGCAGTGTGCAGTTCCTCAGTGACAGCAAGGAGGGCAGTTTCTGTTGAGTGACCTGCCTTGAAACCAGACTGGTGCGGATCCAGAAGGTTGTTCTGATGGAGATAACAGGAGAGTTGTTTAAAGACAGCGCATTCAAGTGTTTTAGACAGGAACGGGAGGAGAGTGACAGGTCTGTAGTTTATAACATGAGACGGGTTGAGAGTGGGTTTCTTTAGGAGAGGGTTTACTCTTGCCTCCTTTAGACTGTTTGGAAAGTCACCAGAAGTTAGAGAAGTGTTGATGAAATGGGTGAGAAACGGTAGAATATCAGGAGCGATAGTCTGAAGGAGGTTTGAAGGGACCAGAGGACAGGTGGTAGGACGGACAGAGGTAATGAGGGTAAGAACCTCACTTGGAGAGAGAGGGGAGAAGGAGGTTAGTGTGTGGGTGAAAGGGGGGTCTGATGACCCAGCGGTGAGTAAAGGTGAGTCAGAAAAAGAAGAGCGAATATCATCAACCTTTTTTTCAAAGTGTTTAACAAAGTCGCTCTGCTGCCCGAAGGATGGTTCTATTAGCACGCAGTACGTCATTTAGCCAGGGAGCAGGAGGGGACTGACGAGCCTGCCGAGATGTGAGGGGACAGAGAGAGTCCAGAGAGGATGAAAGAGTAGAGAGGAGAGTTTCTGCAGCAGAGTTTGGAGGCAGGAGTTGGAACGAGTCAGAGGAGGGGAGGGCTGAGAGCACCGATGAGGCAAAGGTAGAGGGGGAGAGGGAATGAAGGTTAGGGCGGACAGGTGCAGGATGAGAAGAGATTAGTTTGTTATGTTTGGAAAGGGGTAGAGAGAATGAAATGAAGAAGTGATCAGATGTGTGAAGCCGGTTTACAGAGAGGTTAATTGTATAGGATGGGTTACTGTGACGGCATGGAATTCAAAGGTGGAAGGAGTGAAGTTAGGTAGCTTGAGGAGGGAAAAGCTCCATTTGGGAGAGAGCAGGAGACCAGTGCCACCTCCTCTGCCAGAGGGTCTGGGTGTGTGGGTGAAGGAATATGCTGTGGAGAGAGCTGCTGGGGTGGATGTGTTGGATGGTGTGATCCACGTCTCAGTGAGAGCAAGGAAATCCAGAGACTGCAGGGAAGCGTAGCCAGAGATGAAGTCAGCCTTAGGAACAGCTGACTGGCAGTTCCACAGGCCACCTGCAACTAGCTGTTGGATCTCAGTGGAGCATGTGGGATAGACGAGAGCAGGCCGGTTATATCGATTAGGAGATACACGGGGCCAGCGATAATTGCAAAAAGACACATGAACAGCAATGGAGAAAATACACATGATTATAGCATGAGGGGCTAAAAAACTAAATAAAATAAAACACCAGCGATACTTAGCTTAATCAAAGTAGGATTTGCCTCCTCTTTGCCTCCCTCGTGACTCCCGCAGGACTCCAATGTCTTTGTCAGTCTTTGACTCCCACAGGACTCCAATGTCTGATGAATGAGGGCGCTGCTCAGTGGCTGCCCTGCGGTGTTTCACGTTGGCATTTTGCTTGTTTGTTTGAGTGCTTGTGACTGTCTTTTATCTCGTCACCTCTCCGAATCGAAGCAATCATGGATCTCGCTCTGTGGTGCATGATCAGCCTGTTTATAGTGATTTTAAACAGCTATTTCTCCCATGGATATAACCACGACTATGCTGCTGGCGGCACAGCCAGAGAAATACATTACAGCAGAGAAACGTTGTTGCTGCTGCGCAACACATCCCTGGATCTGTCACAGGAGTTCCTATCCAGTGTTGGATCGCTACCGAACTGTTTTAAAAAGGACCCATCGCACGAAGCAAAAATGCGGATGCAAAGGAGGCACCCGTCACCGGCTGACAAGGTTAGGAAATAAACTCCCTCTGCCTACCGCTCTACTCATTAATGCGCAGTCCCTGAGAGCAAAGACGGACGAGCTGTCAGCCAACACCCGCTACCTGCATTAATATCGGGATGCATGTGTCTTAGCGATCACGGAGACATGGCTGGATAACAACATCGAGTCCAGTGTAGTGGAGCCTTCCGGGTTTGCAGCGTTTAGAACCGACCAAGACCCGATCATCACCGAGAAGGTACGCGGGGGCGGAGTCTGTCTTCTCATCAGGGACGAGTGGTGTCGGGCAGTGGTGATTAGAGAGCAATTGTGCACTCCGGACATAGAACTGCTGTGTGTCTCTCTACGACCATTCTATCTTCTATCTATGGGAGTTTCCTCAATTATTCTTCACTGTGGTGTATACATCCCAAAGCAAATTTTAACAAAGCCACCGAAATCATTTTCAATCTCTCTCAGAGACTTGAATCACTTTCTCCTGATGCGCCGAAATTCTTTCTAGGAGATTTTAATAACTGTCCCGTTAAAAAATCCCTGCGTACCTACTACCAGTACGTTGACTGCCACACTAGGAAGGAGAAGACTCTGGATATGTGCTTTGGAACTGTTAAGGGTGCTTACACTGCATCCCCGCTTCCACCACTTGGGACATCTGACCACAGTGTAGTCCACCTACGCCCTGTCTATCGGAGGCTACTTGAGAGGGAGAAACCTCAAGTTAAGACTGTCAAAATGTGGAATAAGGACAGCATTATGGCTCTGCAGGGATGCTTTGACTGTACACAGTGGGAAACATTCGATACTCCCGATATTAATGAACGTGTTGGGACAGTGTCTAGTTATATTGATTTTTGTGTCGATTCTGTGATACCCACTAAGTCTTTCAAAATATATTCGAATGACAAGCCCTGGGTGTCTCACAGTTTAAAGAAGCTGATTATTCTGAAGAAAAAAGCTTATAAAAACCAGGATGAGTTTGCTATGAGAAACATACAGAGAGATATTAAAAGACAAATACAGTTAGACAAGTATAGCTATAAGGAGAAGCTGGAGGCAGCTCTGGCCTCTGGTAATCCCAGAGAAGCATGGCAGGGAATTAAAAACATGACGAATGCTCCACATAAGGGCAGAGGAAAACCGTCTCCTGTCTTGATCAGTGGTGAGGGAAGGGATACAGCAAATAATTTGAACACCTTCTTCTGCCGGTTTGAGAGTAGCAACAGTATAGAGGCTGACACTGTCATTCCCCTCCATCCTCCCCTCTAGTATGACTATTGAGGAGTCAGAAGTCATCCATCTCTTCAGGAAGTGTAATATACGAAAAAGCCCTGGCCCCGATAATATTGAAGGAGCTGTTTTAAAACACTGTGCAGAACAACTTGCACCTGACATTTTTAGGTGCTCCCTTATTCTGCAAAAAGTCCCTTCTCTTTGGAAAACATCCACAATTATTCCAGTGCCTAAAATCCCCAGGGCCAGTGAGCCCAATGACTTTCGGCCTATAGCACTCACCTCACTGGTAATGAAATGTTTTGAGCGTTTAGTTAAGAGGCATTTAATCTCACAAACGCAGCACCTCTTAGATCCCATGCAGTTTGCTTATCAGGCCTCTAGAGGGGTGGAAGATGCTATTGCAACCCTCTTGCATCTTCTGCACACTCACCTCGAGACACCAAAAGCCCATGTAAAGATTTTATTTGCCGACTTCTCATCGGCTTTTAACACCATCAAGCCAAGTATTTTAGCAAATATTTGAACTGAAGAATTCTCACTTGAACCTGGTCTGATCTCCTGGATCATTGACTTCCTTAGCTGTAGAACTCAGCAGGTAAAAATAGGTATGGCACTTTCTGACACAATAACTACCTGGATAGGCTCACCCCAGGGATGTGTCTTATCCTCACTTTTATTTATTTTATACACCAACTCCTGGATCAGCACTTTTCCCAATAGGCACTTTATTAAGTATGCAGATGATACGGCCCTGGTCAGCCTCCTATTTGATGAGGAAGAGGAGCATGGGCCTCTCCTTGACTTCTTTATTAACTGGTGTGAGAAGTCAAACCTGCTTCTAAACACCTCAAAAACAAAGGAGATGGAAATAGATTTTAGAATAGCAGCACAATCGCCCTACCCTACTCTTTTAAATAGTGAGCCCATTCAATGTGTCACTGAGTACAAATATCTTGGTGTCGTGCTTGACCACAAGCTCAGATGGGATGTTTGGTCTGAGAAGATAAAGGCTAAGTCTCAACAAAGAATGTTTTTTTTACGTAAATTATTGTCTTTTAATGTCGGCAACAGAATGGTGAAGATGTTTTATCATGCTTTTATCGAAAGTGTGCTCTCCTTCGGCATCATATGCTGGTTCGGCAACGCAACTGAGGCACAGAAAAAGTCAGTCAGGAGGGCCGTAACATTGTCCAGTAAATTGACAAGAATCTCATTTGCTAATTTAGAAAGCTTATACAAGGACAGAGTTTTAAAATTGGCACACAATATTGTGAGTGACCTGAGGCACCCACTTGCCTCTTACTTTGAACTGTTGCCATCCGGGCGGAGATATCGTCCCCCTCTGTTAAAAAAGAACAGATCTCGGCTGTCTTTCGTCCCACAAGCCATCAAACTCCTCAATCAATGATGGCTAGGACGCACTGTCTACCCAGCTGGTAGACAGCTGGTAGACACCTGTCCCCCCTATTTTGTAAATGAGGGCCTAGGCCCCTTGTCATGTATGCCGATATCTGTTTTTCTTATGTCTGGTTGTTTTAATCTGTGTCTGTGTTGTTGTCAGTGACGTACTGTTTTATCTAAATGCCTTTGTGATGTACTGCAACCAATTTTCCCCTCGGGGACAATAAACGAATACTACTACTACTATGTCTTTGACTCCCGCAGGACTCCAATGTCTTCGTCTGGCTGACGCTCCAGGAAAGAGCTACCTAAAATGGGCACCTGATTGCTGAGTTCTCACAGCTGTGGGGCCACACCCCTCTAATTAGTTAACTCTCTACAGCTGATGGGCGACAGCTGAGTCTTCCTGCCTATTGTAATGCAGGGTTGAGACAAGTGACCCACTGAAGACCTGTGTAACAGCTTCTGTTGAGCAGATCTGAGATTTAAAATCTCACAAACGCCCAGTTTTAGCTAAAATAACTACAGAACAATTATACAGAGTAAAATGAAACAGAAAAGTCTATTTAAACAAGAATATAAGTTACAGTGATAGCTGAGTCAATAGATAATGTCCTCACTTGGTCAAGATGCACACTTAAAGTACAGACACTAATGAAACGGAGGAATCGTAACGTTTTTAACGGCAGGGTATCGCGGTACCTTTCAAGTATCGGTACACCGTGCAACACTAATTCAAACATACAGATTCTAAATTGTACAAGTTGAAGCGTTTGTTTGAACAGTTTGCAGGAGGCAGGTACTTGCTTTCAAGCAGAACAGGGCAAACAAACTTAGCGGGAGTGTTTACGTGTTCGGTGTAATGATGTAAAACGGCCTGGACAACTTCTGTAGTCCTATTCAGCCACATGTTAACCATCGTTTTTCAGACACGTAAACTCTTCAAAAATCACCAGCTGATCACTGCTGATGTATTTAATGTCGTAGAACAAAGCGTGATCTGTCTCTTCAATGTGTGTCAAACACAGACCTTATTTGGAGCTATTTTCCAAAACCCTATGGAGAAATTGCATTGCTTTTTATCGAAGGAACCGGAAGTGGTAAAAATGCTAACTTATTTCCGGGTTTTAGGACGTGTCACTGCGGTTCTCTATAAGTACCCTGTATCAAGATTGAGGCAAAACAAGTGCAATTTGACCTTTTTAGAGGTTTAGCAAAAATTAATTGACCTGGACTGACCTTTGGGCACATTTGGATACCATCAGTGCCATTTGACTTTTCTTAAATTACATTTATTTTTTAAAATGTAAATGGTGTGTGTGTGGGTGTGTGTCTGTGTGTGGACTTTGCCACAGTCCTTACATGTTTATCACCCGACTAACACTTCTAGGAAGGTTTACTTACACAATACAAATGAGGAAACATAGGATACATTTGTCTCCAACAGGAGCAGATTTATTTAAAAAATAACACACTATACTACACTACACTAAAACCGAAATAAAACCACAAGCATTTTTTTTGTAAACACTGGCAAGCTGCTCCCTGAAGGACTTCTAGGTGTGTGGCTTCGTCCTGCCGGGGTCACCCCTCATCTTGTGCAGCTCCTTGTGGAGAAGGAAGCTGTTCACCACTGCAAGAAAATGTTAAAAAAAAGTCTTGTACCATTTCATGGTTTTGTGGTGAACGTTGTAGTACCCAGAGATGGGGTCGTTACTAAAAAAAAGTAATATATTACATATTACTTTAAAAAAAAGTAATATATTACACTACTTCGTTACTCTCTACATAAAGTAACTCGTTACTTTACTCGTTACTTTACTCGTTACTTTACTCGTTACTTTACTCGCAGGGCCGGCCCGCCCCTCCCTACAGGCAGATCACGCAGACTGCGGCGCACCTACTGTACAGTGTAAGCACGCCACAGTTTTGCCTCTGCGAGACTCCACTTGCACCCCCAATTACTATTGCATTAAGGAAGACATAACACAAGTCTTTCTTTTTATATGCTCTTTAATAAAATAGGCTACAAGCCTACCACAACAAGCTAACAGTCTGTGAAACGTAAAGACACTAATTAATGAAACCAGTTCAAGACGCATTATTCTTATTCTTATCATTCTTTATGAGCGCAGTAACGGTAAGGTATCTAATTACTTATTTATTTAGTATTCCATAACTTAGTAACAGAGATGGTCAAACTAAAGTGGTAGAGACATGGCAGAAATCCTACAATGAAGTGGGACATTGAACTGTTCACCCGTGAGAGGGCGATCAAGAAAAGAGAGCGAGCGGCCCGTTGAGGGAGTTTACAGATGAAAAGACACAGAAGCACAATAACAACAAGTAGGCTATATTTAGGTGTTTTTTTGTAAATAACCGACGGTATCAAGAGGAAGTCCCCTGGTTTGTCCCTTATACCCTAACTGCCATGAGACAACTCAAAATCAAGTTTCCAAAATCCGACACTGAGGTGGTCTTAACGCACCGGCAGATGACAGAGCTGACAAAGTGTGTTTCCCGCAGCGAGACGCTACAATACTAATTGTGGGCTTATCATGTTGATTCGGCCACAACAGAAAAAAGAAAAACAAACTCTCGCTCTCTCCAGAGGGGCAGGTCAGCCAAAAAGGCCAAACGGGCCGTTGCCCGGGCAACATTAGCCTGTACCTGTGCACGTCCCTGCAGCAGTGGATAACAGCTTCTGGCCTGGACACAGTTTAGTCTATTCTTCGGACGAACTCAAAATAATGGGCATACCTCCACCCCTCGAAAGTTATCGCTGACTCAGCCATGTTTATGCAGCACTGCACGTGGAGATGTGGATGCGCAAATCGCTCAGATTACGTACATATAAACCTGCGGCGGAAACCCCTCTTGTCTGTCAGTGTGATTATGACTGATTTTATAAAAGTAACGAAGTAACGCGTGTCGGGGCAATGTTAGTAACTGTAGTGTGATTACTGAATTACAGCTAGAATAACAACACAACACAGGTGCACTCACTAACTCGTCCGTGGTGCAACACACACTATATAACCCAGTGAATTGTGTCCTGTAAATGTCACCAGTGTAAACATAATTATGTAAATAACCCAATTTGTGTTCTGTGAAACGGAAAAGGATATTACATTGTTTTTGTTACTTTCGTTGCAGTGTCTTAAATGTAATTTAGGTTAACTTCCTGTTTTATTTAGAATGATTATTATTACCTCTTGGGTTGCCGTACAGACAACGCGTGACGTCATTGGTAAGCGGCTGACCCCGAGCAGATCCGGTAGGCCGAGCAGATATGGTACTGACACCGGTTCTACATGTGTTTAGAAAAGGAGTATGACCAGGTTCCCCGGGAGATACTGTGGGAGGTGCTGCAGGATTATGGGGTCAGGGGGTCACTAGGCCATCCAATCTCTGTACTCCCGAAGTGAGAGCTGTGTACAGGCCCTCGGCAGTAAGTCAGACTTGTTTAAGCTGAGGGTTGGCTTTCACCAGGGCTGCGCTTTGTCACCAATCCTGTGTGTGATATAGTGATATTCATGGCAGGATCTCAAGGCGTAGTCGTAGGGGAGGGGGGCTGCAGTTCGGTGGTCAAGGATTGCATTGCCGCTTTTTGCAGATGAGGTGGTTCTGATGGGCTCATCTCTAAATCTGAGGCAAAAGTTCTCAGCATGAAAACAATGGATTGTCAACTCCGAATAGGGAAGGAATCCTTACGCCAAGTGAAGGAGTTCAAGCATCTCGAGGTCTCGATCTTGAGTTAGGGTACTATGTTAGGCTGTGCAATTAATCTTATTTTAATCTCGATTACAATTTTGGCTTGCAACGATTACGAAAACAACGTAATTGAAATAAAACGATTATTTTGCTGCGTGCGCTTTCGCCCCTCCCTAAACGCCCCCTCGGCAAGGTTGTGAGTGACAATAGTTGTGTGAGTTCAGCGCAAGCGAAGATGGCAGAACAAGAGCAACTCCTGAACAAGAAAGGTAAAACAAATTCCGCTGTTTGGAAATTCTTTGTGTTTAAGGAGTCTGACGTGGAACCAGTGGCGTTTCTATATGTACAAAAGTGGTGGGGCACAAAAAACGTAGATGTTTATATTAGGGCTGTCAGTCGATTAAAATATTTAATCGCGATTAATCGCATGATTGTCCATAGTTAATCGCGATTAATCGCACATTTTTGTATCTGTTCTAAATGTACCTTAGAGGGATATTTTTCAAGTTTTTAATACTCTTATCAACATATGAGTGGACAAATATGCTTTATATGTTTGTTTATTATCATTTGAACAATGACAAATATTCTCATGAATATTAAACACAACAACCTCTGAACATTACAAATATTCGCCTCAATTCAACCTGGAACCTCTAATATAATACAATACAATAATACAATACAGTGTGTGTGTGTGTGTGTGTGTGTGTGTGTGTGTGTGTGTGTGTGTG
>CALSBZ010004033.1:0-17510 GCA_943591055.1 Gobionotothen gibberifrons
TTCCTATAGAGTGGTGCAGGGATGTCGTATTTCTGTTCGGGACCATGAAGGCAGCATCTCCCCGATTCCCTCAGCTAAAAAGTCAATGGAATTACTCCCATGTGATTTTGGATTATTGCAAAAATAAACTCCGTGTCAAACAAACGTTAACGATACTTACACGTTTTGTTCAGCAGAATAATCTCCACATTTTAACACCACTTATGATTTCTGAAGTAAAAAGCCAATGTTGGGCTATAAAGGAACTACAGCACGGTCACATGACGTCACACGACCACCGCTAAGCTAAAGGTGGCTAATGTTGCGCGTGATGACGTCTCATTTATACACTTGTTAGCAACCGCCATTTTGAAATTCACCAGTGGGGTATTTACTGACGTATTTTATGTCGTAGAACAAAACGTAAAAATCTCTTCAGCTTGTGTTGACCACAGACCTTATTTCAGGCTAACAACCAAAAATCCGTTGACTTCCAGACGAGGGGACAGGAAGTGCTAAAATGCTGACTCATTTCCAGGTTTTGCTGACTCATTCCTGCACCACTCTACGGCTCATTGACAGAGTCACTTCCTGCGTTGGAGTTTATAACTCATCCTTGAGTTTAGAGTCTGTGTCTTCATCGTCCTCTTCTTCCTCCTCCCGCTCTTCTTCATCTCCCTCCTCATCATCTTCTTCTTCGTCTCCTTCCTCCTCCTCATCCTTCTCCTCTTCCTCCTCGTCTTCCTCCTTCGCCTCGTCCTTCCTCTGATTGTCGTCTTCCTCGCGCTTCTTCCTCTCCTCCTCCTCTTGGTTTTCCTTCATCTTCTTCTCCGCGTCCTGCAGAGGATTCACATGATGACAACGATATGAATAAATAAAATAACGTATAATTGATGATTCTGTGTTTGAATGGTCATTCAAATATAACCACTATAATAAAGTACATTTATTTAGTTTAATCCCTTCTTTTTATTTTGTTTTACTAGAAAAATAAACTACTCAATAGACAAATGCATGAGCGAGATACATGCAGTCACTGACCTTAGTTTTACCCCACATGTCGTTTCCCACTTCCTCTGCCAGCTTTGGGTCGTTGGTGATCAGGAAGTTATCAAAGATGGTGCCGGACTTCACCTGCGTCAACAAGAAATCAACATTTACTGTTAGGAACTTCATAATAATAATAATTATAATAATAATAATAAATGAAATTTCTCAATAATAAGACGATCAGCTGCAGTTTCTTCTCACCTGCCACAAGTCGAGTCCGATCACGCCGATGCTGTCGTACTTGTAGATCTCAGCATCAGCGGTGTACTCCGGGTTGTCGACCTCAGGGTGGACCCACTTGCCCTTGTAGGCCGGGTTAGTGATCTCTTTGGGGTTCCACTCTCCCTGTGAACACCAGACAGAGAGGGGAATGTAAACGTTTTGTTCTACAACAGAAACTGTTAAGTCTCCAAGTCTCTAAATGAGACGACTAAACATCATCACGCCCAACATTAGCCGCCTTTAGCTTAGCGGTGGTGACGGGAAGTCATGTGACCATGCTGTAGTTCCTTTATAGCCCAACATTAGCTGCCTTTAGCTTAGCGGTGGTGACATGAAGTCATGTGACCGTGCTGTAGTTTCTTTATAGCCCAACATTAGCCGCCTTTAGCTTAGCGGTGGTGACGTGAAGTCATGTGACCGTGCTGTAGTTCCTTTATAGCCCAACATTAGCTTAGCGGTGGTGACGTGAAGTCATGTGACCATGCTGTAGCTCCTTCATAGCTCAGCATTAGCCACCTTTAGCTTAGCGGTGGTGACGTGAAGTCATGTGACCGTGCTGTAGGTTAGTGGCTTTTACGTTTTTTTCTGTTACCTTGTATTCAGGGTTAGCGACCATGGGTGGCTCCCACTCTCCGTCCATCTCTTCGTCCCAGTCTTCGGGCTTCTTAGCGTCGGGGTCGGGAATGTTCTCTGCCTTGTCCCAATCCTGACAAAGTCAATGAAAGGAGACAAGAATTTAAACATTTTCTATACAATGGCCCATTACTTCAGGCCCCCAATATATATTGTCGTTCCCTACATTAAAATTAGGTGAATATAGTCTATCAAGCCAAATATAAACGTGTACTGTTAAAAAAAAAAAAATGCCCTCCTGAATGATAGAGAGAAAAAAACAGTTTGAAGTGTACCGACCTCTGGTTTCTGATCTTCCGGGTCGGCGACCATCTCCTGGTCATCCCAGTCCTCCGGCTTCTTGGCTTCGGGGTCTTTCACTTTTTTGGGCGGCAGGACATCCCAGTCCTCCTCCAGACTGCCAGACTCCACCTTCTTGTTGTCGATCTTCACCTCGTACGTGTTGTCGGGGTTCAGGATCAGCGTGTACAGGTGGGAGTACTCATCATCCTGCAGGGAATAAAGGAAATCTTAAAGAGGCTCTATTCTGCTTTCTGTGGTGTTCCCTTTCCTGTAGTGTGTGTTATAGGTTTCTGTACACGTAAATGTTCTGCAAAGGCTAAGATCCCCGTGTTCCCTCCAGAGGGAGTTTCTCTCCGACACACACCCCCTCCCCCCCCACTGCCTTACTGTCTAATATATGCATTGTTTACATCAAAGCAAATTCCCTATATCTGTAAACCTGATTCTGATTAGAAAACACTTAGGGTCCCAAGTTAATATAAAAACAATAATGGATTCCTCACCTTGCACCTGATGTCCTTGTTGATCAGATGGTTTTTGCCTTGGTAGTTGAAGATGACATGAACCTTCTTTGTGCCGGGGCCGCAAATGTCCGGACCTGAACAAGAACACAAACAAATAAGTAAATACGTTTTTGAGTTTCTTCTTGTAATGCACTTCATCATGCCTCTGGTACTGAAGAAATTGTTTAACTATTTACAAATGTTTATAGAGTTATTTGTATGTTTATATAATGTGGTTTGGATTTAAATTATAATAAAGAATCAGACATATTGAAAGAAACTGCTTTACAAATATGGAAAATACATCCAAGATAAACGGACAAATAGGGGAAATGCCATAATAGGTTTAAAAAAATAAAAAAATGGGAGAATCCACAGAGGACTTGTTATCAGTGTAGTACTTAAGGAGATGCGTTCGTCCTCACTGACCGAACATGAGGTTGTAGACGGAGTCTCCGTGCATCTCCTCCTGGTTGAGGCTGGAGGGGAACAGCTTGATGTAGCCCCCCCCACAGTCGATGCTCTGCTCGTGCTTCACGCTGAACTGGATCACCAGGGGCTCGTCTTTATTGCTGAAGTCATCAAAACGGGACGAGGAGGCGTAGAAGCGAGCGTCCTGACTCGTCTGCAGACCTGCGGAGAAAACACAAGGGTTATTTTAATTTAAATAAAACACCGTCAGGTCAGATTGTTTTAAAATGTGTGTACTTGAGATCATTTCACAAACATGTCTGCACTTTTTCCCCAGCTGAATACATATAGTTTATACAACATTTGAAAGAAGATAAGAGAAGAAAATTGTGGATGTCTTTTTTTGTTATAATAATAAATTAATAAAAATATATTAAATAAATAATAATCAAAAACCAATACATTTAATAATAATACATAGAATAGTAAGAATACGAATATTAGTAATAATGATAACAATACTAATAATTAGGGATGTCAACGTTTACACTCATGATTCATTTCTGGGAACCTCGAAAAATACCCAGAGGTGGGAAGTAACTAAGTATATTTACTCACGTACTGTTCTTTAGTACAATTTTGAGGTACTTGTACTTTACTTGAGTATTTCCATGTTCTACTCCACTACATGTATTTAATACCTTTAGTTACTTTACAGATCTGGATGAAGGATGTGAAATATAATCAAGTGTTGAATCAGACTTTAGTTCCACCTGGAGTAAATCCACAAGCTACCCTGCAGTATACAAAGTCATTCAAACTAGCTGCTCCTTTACCAGCTTTGAGAACACTTTCATGATCAATCATTATAAAACATATCATATATATTATTCTGAAATGGACCAATCTGCACAATGACTACTTTTACTGTCGCTACTTTAACTATATTCTGATGATAATGCTTTTCTACTTTTACTTGAGGAACATTTTGATTGCAGGACTTTTACTGTAGCAGAGTATTCCTACACTCTGGTACTTCTACTTTTACTCAAGTACAAGACCCGAGTACTTCTACACCTCGTAAAATAAACAAGTAATGCAAATTAACAAGTTTGACCCGAAATGCCTGTAGTAATTATATATCTCCAATCTCCGTCCTTGTAGATAAAATCGCATTCACTTGGACTTAATTTAAAAAACTTGTTTGGATAAAACCATATGACTTCTATTAAAGAATATATAATGTCTCAGTACTTTGGCTCATAAAATAAGCAAGTAAAACATTTAAAGTAATGGCCCTCATCAAAACCTTTATTTACTTATATAAATAAGTAAATAGTTCAGGCTCAGACAAAGCTCCCCACACCCTTCTTTCAAAACAATGTGGGAGTTAACCACCTTGAACAAATCCACAGAGGGTGGATTAAACCTAACCTCTCCCCCCACCCCCTTTACCTTTGTCTTGCTCGGCATCTCCGTAGAACTTCCCTGCAGTCAGGACAAACTGTCCGTAGTCGGACTTGTGTTTGGATTCGACCCAGCGACTATTCCAGGCATCTGCAGGAGGAAAATATAAAATAAAATGAGGTTCAGCTGCAAGGAAACACTCACAGGCTCCACATCCACCTCTGGTGATGCATGGGAGCAGGTGCAGAGGTGGATGTGGTGCAGGGACAAACCACTGCCTGTGTCTTCTATAAGGAAAAAGGTGATAAAAGACAGCTTTGGGTAAAGAAGGGTGCCTGAGGATGACCAGGGGAGGGACGTGCAGGGGGGAGGGGGGGATGGGGAGTCAGACTGATAATAGCTGGGGGGTAAAATGGAGAGAGAGGACAGACAGGAAGGAAGGAGATAGGGGGTCAAAAGATGAATGAAGCCCATGGACACCTAATGCATATCAAACTGAAGCAGAACATTAAACAGCAATGCTGATTTATGACCTGTCATGCAAAAAAAAATCTAACCACCAAATATGAATATAGCCACCACCACTTATGCACTGATGCAGTATTGTTATATTGAATGAAACATATAAGAATACATGATGTAGTTTGGACTAATATATTGAATAAAAGGATCTTACCCCCATCTTCAAATTGCTCTCGCATATATATATTGGAGTCGGCCAGTGCAGATACGGCCGACACCGCCATCAAAAGCAGCGACAGGGCGGTCATTGTGCAGAGTTAAAAGCACCCTGAGGAATAAGAAACACTAATTTTATCACAAATAAGTCTAAATAACCGAGCAGCAGGCGGTGTTATTCGGCGCAGTCTCTCAGTAATGTGAAAAAGGCTGAGCCTCTCCTCTCGGCTCAGAACAGATGTCTGAATCTGATTGGCCGCCGGCTCCGAACCTCAATGAGGAAGCGCTGCTGCTTTCGGCCAATCAGAGGAAGGGGAATCTTGACGGATTAATGCCGTGGCCAATAGGAGAAGACCACGCGTTTGCTTAATACACGCCCAGGGAAGAGCGATGATGCGGCGTAGGTGAATGATATGAATGGAGGAAAAATCACAATCAACATGGTTTATTTAATGGAAAATCAGGAATATCACCGTTTTTAAATGCATCTGAGGACAAACTAGATGTAATGTGTGCAAGTATAGTGCCTAAAAGAACAAATGGGTTTATTTTTAAAGCGTTTCTTACATATTCACTGTTTTAATTTGCCAAAAAAACAATTGATTTGATCCTTACTTTCAACAGTTTTTCAAGCTTAAAGAAATAAATGGAAATGTGATTGAATTATTGTATGTTATTGTATTAATTTGTACCCTATACAGTCTATGAACGTATGTGAATAATGTAAATGGTGGAAAATCAAAATAAACATGATTATTTAATGGGAAATCTGAGATATCACAATTTTTGAATGCATCTGACACCAAATTAAGTGTCATATTTTAACGTGTACTGCCCTGAAGAACAAATATATATATTAGTTTGTACCATTTTTCTGTTTTAATACTGATTTAATTCCACACAAAACAATTTATTTGATCGAACGTTTCAATTGTTCAATGTATCAGTGGTCTCTGTTCTTAGTATCTCTGTTGACTTATTGTAATTTCCAATAGGATTTAGCATCTGTCTGTTATTATTTTTCACATAATTTTTCTGAAACCTTGATGTGAGCATTCTGTGTTTTTTTTAACATCAGTCACTCACCTGACAGCACAGAAACACATGTAAGTGAACGTAAATGTAGAAATACATTAAAATATATATATATATAATGTGTGTTTTGTTTAATTATCTTCTTTCATTTTTGTATTTATTGAATTCCCATATATTTGCATTTCTTTATTCATGTATTTATTTCCACATTTATCTATGTGTGTAAGTACTACCAAAATGAATTCACAAAAACAAACAGTTACAAATTATACAAAATTAAATGCATAAAGAGAAATAAGAGAATAAATGTGCAGAAGATGTTTTGTAATAAACAAAACACATTTATATTTTCATGCACAACTGTAAAAAATACTAAAACTTCATTACATTAATATTTGCAGTCAGTGTAGCTTCAAGCTTTATCCTTTATTAAACCAGTGAACAGAAAAGCAACTGCAATGTGTTTTTGTTTGCTTTTTACATTTATTTTCTACATGACTGAATGGGTCTTTGGAGCAATTTTGTACAATTTTGTTTGCAGAATAAATCCACATGAAGCGCATATACCACATTTGGGACACCAGATGTAACCACTGAGCTATCCAATGACTCATAATCCAACATTTGTAACAAGTATATGTACAGGTCTAAAGTAAATAAGTATTAACAATATTAATCACATACAACAACACTAGTATTAAATTCATTCATATAAAAAAAATCTAAAAAAGCATTATATAATCACTCAAAAAATATTCGATAAACAATACAATTCAGCAATACGATTAAAATAGATGACTAAAATAACCTAAAAGAATAATTTACATTAGTATATATTGTATATTTCTATAATTGATTTATAAGTAACGTAATATAACTACTATGGAAACTGTTACTGTTACTGAGACAAGGATTTGACAGCAGCATAATGACAAAATGATGAGAAACATTCGACAGATACATTTGTACATCAGATTTCTCAAGAGAGCAAGGAACGTGTTGACTCGTGCATTACAAAACATTTCACTTGCAGTTGCACTGCACTGCACCACCTTGGTTTTCTAAGTAGTATACCGCAAACAATCATTATAAGCAACCTGGAGCTTCTGGAGGCTCGCTTTCTTAAACTTGACCCACAAGGGGGCACAAAGGCGGTGTGCATATTTTAGCCAATGCTGTTTGGTACAACACATATAACTAATGTACTTTCAATTCCTCTGACAAGTTTCAACAAGTGTATCATCACATGTGTGATGTGTCCTGTTTTGGGGAAAGACATGATGAGACCTATGAGACCAGCGTGTGTGTAATACCGCCTCACTCCGCCGGGTGGTAGTAATGAGGCAGTGCGTCGATTAGTACAATAACATCGTAGAAGAAGACGTGGGAGCTTCTCGAAAATGTCTGAGTACGCTGCATCTCAGAAGAGTGCCCTGAATTTAAAAGGCCTTGGGTCCATTTCAGCTGGAAAAAGGTAAGTGTTGTTCCATTGGTGACATGTTTCTGTAAGAGACGAGCCTTTTTAATTTGATAAAAACCCTTACATAAACAGTTGGAACTGCGAAAACAGTCTGATATTCAGGCGAGGCTAAGGTTAGCATGTATGCTAACAGAACAACACAGTTGTCACGTAAACATGTACGTTTAGGATGTGTAAACGATACAGTAATACATGGGGAAAGGACTTGAGTGTGGAAAACCACACTCAACTGGGACCTCATTACAGTTTACGGTGACATTATGGAGTGTTACATCTCTGGCTAAAAACATTACATCAGTGATTTAAATGTAGGCAACGCCACGTTAAAACAGCTTCAACAGTTCCCAGAGTCATTTCATTTGTATGTATATTTATATATATTTCAATTCCTCTCTGACACATTCACAAGGCTTTTTGAAATACTCCCACACTGACATATAAGGTCATATTGAAAGCAATGTACATCTGTAATTGTTATACTATCCTTTTCTGCTCATGTATTATAAGTCTATATTTCTGTCACTGCAGTATTTGGTCTTTTATAGAAAGATTAGATTTTCATTTATCCAGAATATTTTATATTGTGTATTATTTGGGATATGTCTTTTTCTATTGTAGATAATGTTTACAATTGCTGTTTATTATGTTTGTGCGTTATTCCATATTTTACATATTTGAATGCCTGAACTAACTGCTGCTGTAACACAAATAATGTCCCAATTTGGGATGAATAAAGTATCTATGTAAGTTAGGGTGGTCCTTAGTGCCATGCACATTTTCGAATTCATTTATTTTAAGCTCCAACCACCAGAATTCGTTATGATAGTCAAGAAAACTCTCCCGGTGAATTTTATTCAAATTCCAACAACATGTACCCCTCCCTCATCAACCTTGACGTTTAGCCTCACGTAGGGTGGTCCTTAATATTGAACGCAGGAACGTCTAAGCTCCAACCCCCAGAATTAATTCTATTAGTCAAGAAAACTCTCCTGGTGAATAAAGTGGTTGGTCTGGAAATCCTCTGATCAACATGCTATACTATCTTTTTACAGGAAGAAGAAGAAGGCCAAAGAGACTAAGCGTCTCTTAGAGCAGGCCGCCCAACAAAACGAGGAGGAGGAGAAGAAGACGTATGTTGACAAAAGAACACCGGCTCAAATGTCCTTTGACAAGATGGCGGAGAAGAGGGTAAGTTATCGTTCTCCAGCATTAAAGACCTGCAGCGAATGGGTCAGGATTTGAGGCAGAGTCAACTAAAGTAGACAAAAAGCTCTACTGGAAGACTGTACCTTATGTCGTTTAGGGCAATCGCACAGCAATCGCACAGCTCATTTACATAAAACACACACAGCTGAAAACACTCAGACAGATAAGACGATCAGGAAGGCAGCAGCCGTAACAGTTACCAATCATCAGATGCACCAACCCAGTCTCACGGCATTTCGTGTTATAGTCACGAAATTAATTTAATCTATTGATTCGTGTTCACCAACATGATTTTCGCATTTTTTTCGTGTCACACAGAACGATTTTAAAAGCAATGTATTTCTATTGGTAGTATGTTTCGTGCCTGCACCACGTCTTTTTGTCCAGTTGGGTCTTGGAAGACCAGAAGCTGTGTGGTTCATAAAAACATTTTCTTACTCAATATCTTACCCTAAGCCTAACCCTTTTATTTTAAATAGTATAATGTCGGAGTTCTTTTGCCGTCCGCCAGGAAAAGAAATGGCTCAGAGCCTCAGAATACTGAAATCTGTATTTTTTTTAAATCTTTTTTTCCTTCTAAGTTGTTATTATTTGGTGCACGCATGAAACATACTACCAATAGAAATACATTGCTTCTAAAATCGTTCTGTGTGACACGAAAAAAATGGCGAAATCGTGTTGGTGAACACGAATCAATAGATTAATTTCGTGACTATAACACGAAATGCCGTGAGACTGTGTTGGATGCACACAGAACAACCCTTTTTAAATAATATTTTTACAATAACACACTTTAAATTTGTCATACTCTTCTACAGGATGACAATTTTGCACACTTAGCATCACAACCAGTAATGCTATTGGAACCGTAATGCCAAAATATCCATAGGAGAGTTGTCAATTATTAACTTATGTGCTATTATATTGGAAATACCATTGAGATAGAATGCCAACTGTATTTAAATTCAACATTTTAACATAGCAGATTGATCCAAGCTGAAAATTGATTTTGTTAGCTCAGGTAAGGTTAATGATCTTTCATGGTCTGTTGATCTTACACTGATGGTGCTTATCAGCCCCTCTCTACCCAGAGGTCAAAGTTCATTGATTGAAGTGGTGAATGTATTTTCAGCTACAGCAGGAATACATGGCTCTATTCCAGTGTTAGGGGAGTTTTAGCATGTCATTTATTGCAACCAGGTGATGCTGTCAAAGAGAAACATAGCCGTTAACCAGTTCTTAACGTTTCGTGTGTTTGGGTAGATGTGTTGTAGAGGTGCAGAGTGACTAATCGGAAGTGACTAACGTTCACTTTTTCTTCCCTAAAGCAAATGGAGAGGATTTTGAACAAGGCATCAAAGACTCACAAACTGAGAGTGGAGGTAAGTCATGGCACCATTCAGTGGACCTATTCATTGCATTACAGTTTAATAATGTTTACACAAATAAATATATTCTATTGTTTTTGTTCTTTTGCAGGACTTCAATCGGCACCTGGACTGCCTGACGGAGCATTATGATATTCCCAAGGTCAGCTGGACCAAATAGAAGAGGAGCAAGCGGTCTCTGCTTATTTTTTACTGATTGAACTTAAGTCATCACATTTATTTGCTTATTTTATATATTTACAATTAAAAGTCCTTCAATTGGCCTCAAGTAATTCTCACGTTTTACTTCCGTGTGTATACAATAAAGGATTTGAGTAAACTGATATCTATTGTGTTTCCCTGTCTTTGAGTGCATATATTCTGTTGATTTAACCCATAGATCAGCTTATTGTATACATGTAGCATGCATGTGTAAACTGTAAATCATGATGAGGAAAGCCAGACACTAGAATATAGTTGCTTTTTAATGAAATACATCATTAAATTGGAACACAAAATGGCACACGTGCTGTAAACCAGAACACACAGCGGTCCCTGTTGAATCCTTTTGGATGGCAAAGTGTGAACTTCTGAACAACCAACTAATAAGTCAAATTCATTTAAGACTTCAAATACCGAAACCAAGAATGTTGGTACACAAATGACACTTTTTTAAAACTCATTTCAATCAAAACGGTATGTTCTCCCACACACAGGTGTTTTTTTTGTGAAGGAGCATCTTTCAGTGGCTTTACTGTTACAAGTGTATGACCGTGAAATTAACCATCACCATTAGTCAACCGAGAAAGAAGCTGCAAAGCATTCTCATATTTAAAAAAAAAAAAAAAATGAGATGTTCAGGATTCAGAGATGTTGCTTCATACATTTCAGTCTCTTTGATTTATTTGTAGATAGTCTTTTCCGACACTAGAAAAGGTATTTCATTTTGTCTTGTAGTGTTTCTTGTGCAGGTCACAGTTCACTTTGGCCCCAGCATATCACTCGGCTTCACCCACTGGTCAAACTGCTCCTCGGTCAGATAGCCCAGCTCCACGGCCACGGCCTTCAGCGTGGAGCCCTTCTTGTGCGCCGTCTTGGCGATGGTGGCCGCTTTGTCGTACCCGATGTGTTCGTTGAGAGCGGTGACCAACATGAGGGACTCGTTCATGAGCTTGTTGATCCTCTCGATGTTGGGCTCGATGCCCAGCACGCAGTTGTTGGTGAAGGACACGGAAGCATCTCCGAGAAGCCTGGCTGAGTTCAGCACGTTCTTGATGATCATGGGCTTGAAGACGTTGAGCTCGAAGTGTCCGTTGCTGCCTCCGATGGTGACCGCCACGTTGTTCCCCATGACCTGGGCTGCCACCATGGTGATGGCCTCACACTGGGTGGGGTTCACTTTGCCCGGCATGATGCTGCTTCCTGGTTCGTTCTCTGGTAAGATGAGCTCTCCCAGGCCGGAGCGAGGTCCTGACCCCAGGAATCGGATGTCGTTGGCGATCTTCATCAAGCTGACAGCCACGGTGTTCAGAGCTCCACTCAACTCCACCATGGCATCGTGGGCCGCCAGAGCTTCAAACTTGTTGGGGGCGGTGATAAATGGCAGGCCTGTGAGAGAGGAAACGGTGGAGGCGATTTTCTCAGCGAAGCCGATGCGGGTGTTGAGTCCAGTCCCCACTGCTGTGCCTCCTGCTGCCAGCTCGTACACTCGGGGCATGGCAGACTTCACTCTCTCGATGCTGTACTTCATCTGCTGGACATACCCACTGAACTCTTGCCCGAGGGACAGCGGCACAGCATCCTGAGTGTGTGTGCGTCCGATCTTGATGATGTCTTTGAACTCTACAGCCTTTGCAGCCAGAGCATCGTGCAGCGCCTGCAGGCCGGGCAGCAGGACGTGGTGGACCTCTGTGGCTGCAGCGATGTGCATGGCGGTGGGGAAAGTGTCATTGGAGCTCTGACTCTTGTTGACGTGGTCATTAGGATGGACGGGATCCTTGGAGCCTAGTTTTCCTCCCAGGATCTCAATAGCCCTGTTGCTGATCACCTCATTTACGTTCATGTTGCTCTGAGTGCCTGATCCAGTCTGCCACACCACCAGAGGGAAATGATCATCCAGTTTACCAGCTGACACCTCATCTGCAGCCTGGATGATTGCATCTGCTATTTTAGGGTCCAGGCCAAACTCCTTGTTCACCTCAGCCGCTGCTCTCTTCAGGATACCGAAGGCCTTGATCACTTGGATCGGCATTCTCTCACTGGGTCCCCCAATTTTGAAGTTCATAGTGGATCTGACAGTCTGGGCTCCGTAGTACTTGTCAGCTGGGACCTTTAACTCACCGAAAGAGTCCCGCTCGATCCTGTACTCTGAGGCGGCCATTCTGGACGTGCAGATTAGCAGTTTCGAGTTGACTCCGACTCTTTGTAAAGCCAGGAGGTTGCAGTTAAACTGCTGGACGCGTCTCAAAGACCGAAACATGGCTTCGCATTAGAGGTGAATCCGGGGGGAGGTCAATGCAGCCCTTTACTTTAGGATCTGTCATTGGGTGGAGAGGAAACGGAACGAGTGTCAGCCAATAGCGAGGAGAGGGAGGCGGGACTTCCGCCGTGGTTGTCGTATCGCGTGGAGCCGATCAGCCTGCTTCATCCGGATTAGTGAAGCTTCTGAGAACGTTGGAAGATGAACTTCCGGTTTGACAACGAAGGACAATTTTCTTTGTAGAATAAAAGTCAGAAACTTTAAGTAACCTTTTTGTTATTCAAAAATGTACGCATTTAATGTATCAATCCGAAAAACTTGAAAATACATTTTGATAATATGGGCACAACTATCTAGCACTAATTCATATTGCTTTATTTAAGTTCTATTTTGATTTCGCTTTCTTAATTGTATGAGTATTGTGAGAGAGAGCCTGAGATCCAAGATTATTATTGACATTGACTGCTCTCTAATGATTGTGGATATGACAATAAAGAAGTATACGTATGCAAGCCTGTTTATTATTTGTAGATACGTGTTGATAACAAATATAGTTGCACATACTTGTTTAATTGTTTTTGAAGATTAAGATCCTGCATTATCGTGACATGGTTTCTGGTGATATACAGAGATAAGATAAGGGGCTATATTGTCATCATCAATCTATATACAGTGTGCACCGAGTTGTGTTTGCATGTTAAGAAAATGTTCTAAATGTTCTAAATAATGAACAATAAAGAGAAGACACAAAGACAGGTAATCTACAGAACAAGATACAAGACATGGTATACCAAGTGCAATACACATTAGTTATAGAAACACTGTAAAAAGTATGTAACTATAAATACAGGTAATATTAATAATTGTTAACTCATAACGTGCAAAAGAGTAAAAGCAGTTTATGTTCCTGAGGATATTAGTGTAACGTTTATTATAAATCAGAAATACTTAAGTTAAACTGGGGGATTGAATTAGTGTAATAATATTAATAATGATATTAACATTGGAAATGTATGATAAATGAAGACTGAGGTTAATATTTGTTTATTTGTTGGATCAATTTAATTACAATGTTTTTACATTGAGTAGAAGGTCCTTTATTTTGAAGGCATAGAACATTATTCCACCGGAAGTGCTTGGTACGTTACTGCCATCTTCCCTGAGCCGCTTCGTCTCACGGTAACGTTAGTATACTGTTAGCTTAGCTAGCTAACCCCATCGTTTCCAGGTTTCGTGTCGACCTGAAAAAACAGCAAACCGAGAGAGACACAGGAAGGCTACGCCGCCGAATACTTTATAAATCCCGGCTGCACCGAGGAGTGGGACAATGCCGCACAGCTTCCAGCCCGGAGACCTGGTTTTCGCTAAAATGAAGGGGTACCCCCACTGGCCAGCCAGGGTAAGCAACGCTAGCAGCAGCCGGAGGGGCGGAGGGGATGAGCTGCTCTGCATGCAAAGGCTCTCTGTGTATCCACTGTCTAACATGTATAACCATCCCACAAATGCACAAGTTAATATGGTGGAGCTGCCAGGCTGTGTTCCAGGCCTCTATGCAATGCATTAGCAGCATCATTTGCATGAGATACTGGTGGCCTAACGTTAATCTGCATGGGAATGCACTGCTGCGAAGCTAACGTTATTTTGGAAATGACGATTCATAATTCTAGATAAGAAAAAACACTTTACTCAATATAAAACCACCACACATGCATACATTAGCTTCACTCTGCAATGTTATGTTTTTCTGACACAACCTAAATGAATACATGCTGCCACCATGTTTGAATGAGTTCTATAATGTTTTTATTTGCCACTTGGTATTTACTTGCTTGTTTGCAGATTGAAGACGTGGCTGATGGGGCAGTGAAACCACCGCCTAATAAAATCCCAATTTTCTTCTTTGGGACACATGAGACGTGAGTACAGTTTTGTAATAATCTTTAGTTAGAGAAACAAGAAACCGGCCTACCTGTTTTAACCTGAAGGGGCCCTATAAATTATAATGCTCATTTTCACGTTCCATATTTGTATGTTGTGTCTCTACTGTGACATGTCTCCATGCTTTAATGTTCAAAAAGCTTTACTCTTCTCATACTGCCTGTGCTGCAGCACCTCTTTTCACCCTCTGTCTGAAACCAGAGCCCAGTCTGCTCTGATTGGTTAGCTGGCCGGCTCTGTTGTGATTGCTAACCTCTTTGATGTCCCGCCCCTATTATGTACAATGTAGTAGAGCACGAGCCAATACAAGAGGTGTGTTACGTAGTGATGTCACTATGTTGCGGAAGTAAACAAAGGACTACAATCCTAAGTCCCTCTAGCTAAACTTGGTGATTTTAGCCTTTGCAGACCAGTAACATGCACACACGACTACAGTGAAGGGAAAACCCAAATAAGCATAATAGGGCCTCTTTAAATGACAGCAAATGCTTTTCTGTAATCTACTGTAAGCAGGGAATTGTATTACAATTCTGTCTGATATCAAGTTATTCAAGTATAGTTTCATTTTTGTCATGCTGCATATCTGTTTGTTAGCATTATATGCTCTTTGACAGCTATGCTGTGAGACCACAACACAATTCTCTACGTTTATCTCACACAGTTGTTTGTCAGTCTCCTCTCTTAAGCTTTATTCTTTTCTGAAGGTTTACTCACTGTAGACTTTTGTCAGTCCGAGTTAGCAGTATGTTTTTGAGAGATGTGTTTATATGTCTGATATGGCATCAGACACCATCTGTTTGACAATATGGCACCTGCAGTTTAATAATCCATCACTAGGTGGCACAGTCAAGTGTTCTTAAGTTTCAAGTCAGTCAGTGTAAAGCCTATATAATGCCAACCTGTTCAATAATAACTGTATGTCCTTTTCGAAAATTGTACAGCTTAAATAATACTTCAATCTTACTGCTTCACAGAGCATTCCTTGCAGCAAAGGACCTTTTTGCCTATGAAAAGTACAGCGAACGCTATGGAAAGCCCAACAAAAGGAAGGGGTTCAATGAAGGTTTATGGGAGATCCAGAACAATCCACATGCATCCTACAGCGCACCGCCAGCAGTAAGATACCATTATTTCAGAAATCCTAAATCCTGAAGCAATTCACGTTTAACTCATACTTGTAAAGAAAGTGTAAATGAAGAATTTGAAGTCTTTATTAGTGTCAAACCTGAAGGTGTTTATATTCATTCCTGCTCAGCTCTTGCACATTAATACATTTTTCTGTCCATTATTTTCTAACTAACATGCAGATATTAACTTTTAAAGCACTTTCAATTGTCTGGTTGTTTAAAAGTGCTTTACAAATAAACATTCCTTGTCTTTTCTCTGGAATAAAACGCAGCAGTTAGGCAGTCCTGATGGCCAGCAGTCTAAGGTGTGATGCGTACTGCAACATTTGTTGTTCAATTCTTACCAGGGGACTTTGCTGCATTTCTGCCCCCATTTTTTATGTCTCTGTCTAAGACAGAAACCGTCAAAGAAAAAGAAAATTGTCTTGACATTTTTTAATTAATCATCTTCATTTGCAGCCGGCCAGCTCATCTGACAGTGAGGGCAACGATGCCGGACGAGGAAGTGATGAAGATGACGACGAGGAAGAAGCAGCCCCAGCTCCTAAGAAAGCAGATTCAGCTAGTGTGGTGGACTCAGATTCTGGGAGTGAAGATGAAGGAAAGGGAGCAGCTGTGAAGAGAAAGCCACCTCCTGCTAAGGTAATGGCCGCTAAACATAACTTTGAACTGTCGGTAAAGGCCTGTTCAGGGATTTGGCTAATAGAGAGGCGAAGTCCCTCCCCTTCCGGTGGACCTCCATGGGACCTTACTTACCTTATATATGTATTGAAGTCAATGGAGAGAGAGAAAGATTATCTTTCGATCTCGTTTGAATTGTGCCACGAATTACACATATGATTTTTGTCAATTTAAAAGATAATTTTGCCAGTCAACATTTTTTTTCTTTTTGTAAAACTGTGAAGTAACACATTGTGTGAAACGCTCAATGAACTACATCTCCCGTCTCGCACCACACACCAAGATGGCCGGTTAGTAGGTTCCGTAAGAGCCAGCATGCGGGACCGGGATTCTGGGATTTGTAGTCTTTCTAGTTGCGTATTTTTCATAGTCTTATATTTCAACAGTTTTACGACAAACTGTGACTTTTTTGACATGGAAATTATTATTTAAGATTGACAAACATCATATGTGTAATTCGTGGCACAATTCAAACGGGATCGAAAGATAATCTTTCTCTCCCCATTGACTTCAATGCATAATTTTTCAGAAATAAGGTCCCATGGAAGTAGAAGGGCGGGACTTCGCCTCTCTATAAACCATTTACTGATCGGATCAGACTATCTGTTGTTGAGCTGAATGGAAAATTATATTCTTGTTTACAATTATGGGTACAATGCCACCAAGTTTAATCAGCAGCATCAAAGTTACCATCACAATTTACAATGCTTAGGTCTGTTTTGAGAATTTGTGTGTAAGGTATGAATTAAGAAAAACAGGAGGTATCGACAAAATACCGCTAATGACTGTTGACTTCCTTTTTTTGTTGTCAAAAGCAATAATGATACATGTATAAGTTTGACAGGTCGAGCTGTACATTCAAAGTTATTTTTAAATGTTAGGGACGGTGCTATTCAACATATTTCCAATACAGAGCATGAAACTCATTTTCAACCCTTGTCCATGATACAGTACAATACACAGATACACAGATAGACTACTCATAAGGCGCTTTCACACCGCAGTACTTTTCCCACTTTAGTACAAAGTACT
>CALSBZ010004033.1:22510-53173 GCA_943591055.1 Gobionotothen gibberifrons
CTCCACCTCTTAACTCATTGGTTACTCAACGTAACAACACCAGACTGACCACTAGAAGCTCCACACGTGGGCGACCTATCAGTCCCATTCAGGAAGAGTACTTTTGGTCAGTCATCATTCTCGGTCACAGCAATACAAAACTGGAACTCTCTACCCACTCAAATCAAAGACATACATACACATACCACCTTCACAGCTCACTTAAAAACATGGTTCACTGAGAACTACACCTGCACACACTAGTCTGTGTTGAGTATGGCGTGACTGTTACATGTTGTGATCATGGATGTTGCCCCTCGTTTCTGCTATGTGATTGTGATGTGCTATATGTGAGATGTACTGTATGTAGTAATGTGTGTTGTTTATTGTTCTCTTTTATCCATCCCTTTCGCCTGTATCTACTTATCTTTCATCCTTTTTATTTTATTTTATATTTTTTTATAACTAATGCTGTTGATATATTGTGATTTTAAGGGTGTCTATTACCATCTGGCCGGGGACAACAGCTGGAAATTAGCCATGTCGGCTAAAGCTGCTCCATTTACTGTTTTTGTGACAGTTCATCGATGGGGACTGTCCACGACACTATAAATAAATAAACTAAACTAAACCATCGGCATCACATTCAACTTTTTTTTTTATGGCATGGCAGTTTTTGTATTATTCATTTATCTCTAACTCCAATGTTTTCTGTCATGTTGAAGAAGGATATGTCTGGCTCGGACTCGGACTCAGGATCAGAACCAGAACCAGAGAAGAAAGCGGCTGGTGGAGGAAGAGCTGGACCGAAAGCAGGAGGCAGAGCGAAGAACAAGGTGAACCATCGGCATCACATTCAACATTTTTTTATGGCATGGCAGTTTTTGTATTATTCATTTATCTCGAACGGCCCGTCCACACTACAGCTTCGACAGCGGTTTCCAACGCGTCTGCCCATTCACTTTGAATGGGGTGACGTCACGTTGCCTCGCTTTTCGGCGAACTGAATTGTGGGTAGCATAGCGGTGCGTCTCCGGCTGCAGAAGTTGAACAATGTTCAACAAGAAGTTGAACAATGTTCAACTTCTGCAGCCGGAGACGCCAGAGTAGCCAGCGCCAGCCAATCAAATCCTGTTTCTGAAAATCTGACAGCTCAAGCCCTAGCCAATCAAACCGCGTCTAAACTGGGAGAGATATCCCGCCGTTCATTTCTATATTTCAAAAAAAGATGGAGGAGAAACTAATTATCGGCGTAGCAAATCACCCTCTTCACCTACCGGGATACAACCGGAGGAACCAGGCATGGAGGGAGGTGGCAGAGACAGTGGGTGAAACTGGTAGGTTTTCGCCTGTTTGGGGATTTTATATCCAGTTTACGTAGTGTTAACATAGCTAGCAAGCATAGCCATTAGCCACTATATCCCAGGGCGGGACATTCATGTGATTGGTTGTTGGTCGCGACACACCCAGCTCCAAGCTTTTTTTGAAGCTGTAGTGTGGACGGGCCGTAACTCCAATATTTTCTGTCATGTTGCAGAAGGGTATGTCTGGCTCAGACTCGGACTCAGGATCAGAACCAGAACCAGAGAAGAAAGCGGCTGGTGGAGGAAGAGGTGGACCGAAAGCAGGAGGCAAAGCGAAGAACAAGGTGAACCATCGGCATCACATTCAAAACATTTTTTTATGGCATGGCAGTTTTTGTATTATTCATTTATCTCTAACTCCAATTGTTTCTGTCACGTTGAAGAAGGATATGTCTGGCTCAGACTCAGGATCAGGATCAGAACCAGAGAAGAAAGCAGCTGACAGCGAGTCGGAGGATGAGAAGCCTCGACCGGCTGTGTCCGGCTCCGAGTCTCAGTCCGGCTCAAAGTCTGACTCAGACTCAGACCCTCCTCCTAAAAAAGCCCCACAGGCACGCAAGAAAGGTGTGGGTTCATTGTTGTTCATACATTTCAGCTTCCAATTCTGGAAATAAATGTTTCTGGAGTTAGATTTCAGGCCCTTTGTTTTTGCTTGTTAATTTGCCCTACATACATTTATTTCATTTGCTTTATTTTTAGCACCCACAGAGAAGCCCGCACCAAAGCCTCGTGCACGGAAACCCAAACCCAAACCCACCCCGGCCAAACGAACACCTCCATCTTCATCCGACAGCGACAGGTAAGACTGCTTTATGCATATTGTTTATATACAGTACATACATATTATACACATTATACATATTACAAGCAGTAATGTTTACAAACAAGCTCTCGTTATAAAGAGGGCATTACAATGAATCAAATAGTTAACTTTAAATGTGGGGTATGTAATTTATTTTAGAAACACTTTTTGTTATATTCCATGGAATGCTCTTAACATCCCGATAGCAATGAATGCATTAAATGCTTTGACAATAAATACATTAAAAAAGGTCATCTGTGGAAGCCGTGGCGCTGTAAAAAGCACGACCAATCATCTGAGCCGGCCCGGCTAAAATAACTGGATGGCCTACCTGCCTGTCAGCCTTCCATCTGTGCACAAACTTATCTCGTGCCCTCATTGGTCATGTGCGCGTTCGTGTGTGTTGGAGGAGGGGCTCTGTGAGGAAGTGGCAGATTTTCTCCGGTTGTGTATTTTCAAATTCTAGCGCACTCGAGCTGGTTTCTCCAAAATGACCTACCCCATCTTTAAATCATGAACAAAGCACCCCACAGTGAAATTTAGACTTTGCATTTAACCCATCAGCAGCTACAATACACTACACAGCAGCTTTAAAGCAGTGTGTGAGTCTGTTTCCCAGGCAAAGTCCCTACTTACTGCCAAATGTACCAAATGTACCAAATTGCATAAACGTTGCTCTGTTTTTCCCCACAGTGACAGCGGCCCCGACCGCATCAGTGAATGGAAGAAACGAGATGAGGAGCGCAAGCGAGAGCTGGAGGAGCGCCGGAAAAAAGAGGAGGCAGAGGAGCTCCGCAGGCTACGTGAGCGGGAGAAGGAGGAAGATGATCAAAAGAAAAAAGACAAAGATAAGGGTAAAAAGGCGAGCGACAGTGACAGCGACAACAGCTCAGATCCAGGCGTAGAGGAGCATCCATTGAAGAAGTCCAAGAAACCCCCCCCAGCCCCCATCCCCGCTCCCTCAGACTCTGATTCTCCGGCACCTACTGAGGTACAGACGCTAAAATGAATTTGTTGCCTTCATTAAGATGAATAGGGCTGTAATCGACTTTTAAGTGTTCTTGTTTTTTTCCCATCAAAAGTCGAAGAAGTCATCCAAGAAGCAAGACAACCAGAAGAAGGCCAGAATAAAGAAAGAGAAGGAGAGAAAAGATAAGAAGGAGAAAGAGCTTAAACAGAAAAAAGCCAGACGGTCAGAAGAGAAGACCAGAGCGAGGTGAGTGCACAAAGGGGAACCGACTACAGCAGGGGGGTCAAACTCAAATACACAGTGGGCCAAAATAAAAATAAATGGGTACTAGTCGAGGGCCGGACTGGTTCAATGTTTATTGCAGAACTTATTGAAATGAACTTATTGCACATATTAAACCTGGAACTAACCAAGCTTAAATTATTGCCTATAAAAACAACATTAAATAATCAGTTGCATTAATTTCTTATGGCTCTATCTGCAGCTTTCCCCCGAGTCATTTCTTATGATCACATTTTCCCACAGGCCAACAACAGCTTCAACAAAACTATTCCCCTCAAAGAGAAAACCAAACATGCCCTGTTGTCGTGAGAGAGAAAGTGCAGAAGGAAACATCCATGTAAACTCAGGTTGCTGCTCTGTGATGCTAGTTCAAGCAGATACTTGGCATCTCATCTTGGGTGCAAGGTCATCAATGTTTGGGGTCAGGCTCTGAGCTGAGGAAACCCTCAGGATTGAGTGAAGGTGTGCGTGCAATATACCGGCGGGCCAGATCTAATAGTAATTACAAATTATCCTGCGGGCCGAAATTAAATCCACCACAGGCCTGGTTTGGCCCCCGGGCCTTGAGTTTGACACATGTGGACTACAGTATGCAAAAACTCATTAGAAGGACCTCATTAATATTTAATGTACACAGATCACAGAGTTCCCCCTTCTCTGTCTCTCAGGTCTAAGCCTGAAAAACCCAGACGCAAACCAGAGAGGCCGCCAGAGAAGAAGGTGGAAAAGAAAAAGGGTAAGTGCCTCATACAGTCAGTCTGTTTATTGAAGAGTACTCGTCATTGAAGGTGGAAAGGTGTTTGCATAGGCGGTTGAAAGATTCATATCGAGGGCAATCATATCGGTTTCATTATTTTAATTAGTTATTCAGCACAAAATATTGACTCTAACTTCCCACGCAGAGCCATCACCAGATGAAAAGCTACAGAAACTTCACACTGACATAAAGTTTGCACTCAAAGTGGACAACCCGGTAAGTGACATATATGATTTAAAATGTCTTTGTTTTAAAGCCAGCATGAAAAATGAAATGGTGTATAACTGTGTGTTTTCAGGACATAGACCGGTGTCTACAGGCGCTGGATGAACTGGCTGCTGTGCCCGTCACCAGCCAGATCCTCCATAAGAACGCTGAAGTTATTGCCACACTAAAAAAGGTGCGTTTTCTATGATAATTCTTTAGGTTCGTAAACTTATCTTGCGACAGGATAACCTGCAGTTACAATAACGGCAAATGAAATACATGGCATAGTGTCCTCTTTTAAACGTGTGTACTTTTTGTGGTGACATACATCGCATTAGTCAGGAAATTACAACTATTTTCTTGTGGTTATCATTGGTTTTTCAGAATATTGATAATCAATGAACAATGCACTAATCCAACACTTGATTGTGCCTCTGAGGTGATTTCTAATGACACAATATAAACATGTGGTCACTTTACTTTACTAATTAGGTATACATTTATTAGCCTTAATTCTTTAATTCACTCAAATGTTGATTTACACCATGCTGAATACGTTTTATATCGACCTACCTTGTTTTGTTATCCTAAAATCAGAGCTGTCATAGCAAGGCAAGGCAAGGCAATTTTATTTATATAGCACTTTTCAGCACATGGCGATTCAAAGTGCTTTACAGATTAAAAGCAAAAGACATTTAAGAACAAATACAGCATAAAATGGCATTTAAAATCAGTCATTAAAAAGAAAAGCTAATAAAAGAAACATTAAAAGAAAAAATACATGGTAGTCCTGTATTTTTCCTATTTCAATTATCATTTGTATTTCCAATTTCTTTCATGTTTTTTTCTGTGTGTTTGGGACAATATAGATCCGACGGTATAAGGCCAGTAATGCAGTCATGATAAAAGCCACTGAGGTCTACAACAAGTTAAAACTACGCTTTATGGGAAAGTCGGAGGAGGCAGCTAAACCTCAAACAGAGGACAAGGAACCAGAAAATAATGAGAAGGAGACACAAAACACAGGTAAGAAATCACACCGTGGATATTACCTCCATCTGGGTTTAACGTGGTTTGGATTTATTTTGTATGTTCATTTGCATTTTTTAGACTCTGCTCCAGTGAATGGGGATTCACAAGAGAAAAAGGATGATATGGAGGTAAAGGAAAATCCAAAATCACCAGCCAATGAGGAAAATAATGACGATACTGCTTCAAGTCCAATCAGGTATGCATCCCATGTAAACTCAACTGATTAACTAATGCTCTTGTAATTGGAATGGGCACATATCATGCTATGAATGTAGAGCTTGGCTCATCTACAAAAAATATATATATAGACAGGAATCTGTTTCAAACACATCTGCATAGATTTTGTTCTTCTGCTGAGAGCCTACAACAATCAACACATGTAGCTACTTATCAAGACAATCAGTGAAAGAGCAAGAAATATACAATTAAAATACATTATTATTTATTTAGAATGCTGCTTAAAGTAATCTGTCTTTAGTTCTTGCTAGCAGCACCTCACCACGGTACAGCGATATGCAAATGTGCGTATACGACTTTATCTGGTGACTCGCATCTTAAGTTGATGCTAGCTACTTTAATTGAAAAAGAGTTGGCAACAACCATAGGACACGCTACATTTTGTTTTACACAGCTTTTTGCTGTAAATCAGGCCATTATTTTCTGTTGACAGAATATCATCGTAATAGTGAGACTTTTAGAAAACACATCTAAATGCAGATGGTGTCATTATGCAATCAACATTTACTTCATAATTATACCTCCTAGGTTAAGGAAAAAGAAAATAAATACTTCGGAGAAACAGGACCCATTTGCTAGCCATTGCAAAGCTAATGGTAGCATCCGCTCTTTAGTAACTAATCATATTTGAACCAGAGCAGTATTTGTGACTGACGATGTACTTTCTGTTCAGACGGAGCCCAGAGAGCCCTGCTGAACCACAGCTTCACAAGTATGAAGAGGCAGACAAGTCCATCTCTGCAGAGACGGAACCGCCAGCTGTAGAAAGCTGAAAGACCTGAAACCCCACTGCAGTGGACCAAGTGCTGAAGATGGTGGCCTCTTTGTTTGACGTCATACAGTGCCCCCTGCGTTTCCTACAGTATCTGTTACGTCAATGTTGATTTATAGACATTTTGTACGATATCAAACGAGAAGGCCCCTGTTGCTCAATCCATTTGGTCCATTATTTAAGACGACAAAAGGAAAGCTTGTTAGTATGGTAGTTTGTGGCCCTGCTCAGACTCCTTTTTATTTCAGAAAATGTACTTTTGGTTTTATACAACACTCGGCCCGTCCTCGGTCTTCCCCCTGTACTCCTGCTATTCTGTTCTTTCTACCACATGAACCATTACTTTGGTCTGTCACATGGTATTTATATTGAATGATTACATTTTTAGCACTTCTAACCTGAATTTAGGCGGGGGTTGTACGAGATGAAACTTCGATGAATTGTCTTGGGAAAATGGAGCCATGCCGTTCATTTTTTTTCTATTGGAAGATTTTGTGCATCCTTTACATCTGTTGGCTTCATTTTGATAAAGCCTACACAACATCACAAAGGCCTCCTTTCTGTGTGTATGACATTGTAAGAGTGGTAAAGTACTATCTGTGAGTCTTTTATGTTAAGCTTTTTTATTAATATTATTATCTGGTCTTGATCCAGTTAATCCAGTCTGAAATGTAAAGTCAATAATTGAGTCACTTAAAAATGTTATTCAACTGAGGTCCATCTACTTTTTTATAGCCTTGTTTGCAAATATTTGCATTTACAGTTTTGTCTAACTGCTGTGGAGTTAAACACCTTGCACTCTCGTCTCCCTATAGTGTCTGCTTTCAGTAACTTGCATAATAAATGGAATAACTGTACAGTTTGAAAACTGCCCTTAAAAGCTATTGAGATCTCTTGTAGCTGCAGCCTATTTTGACATGTTCCCGTCTTATGCATACAACAGGTGTTTTTAGTGCTATGTAAATTGGTAAAGCATTTCTATGACTTAGTTGAGACTTGAATAAAAATCTCAGCATGGTTTTGTTTCTCATTTCTGGATGTAAAACACCCTTAATTTGCTGTGTTTGTACAAAACATCACAATATAGTTGGTTATTCTAGGTTATTGGTACTTAGTACATAGTCAACCTTGTATGTAATAAAGTTCACTGGTATTAAGTACTGCACATGCTGTAGGCTTGTTAATGTACGCAAGAGGATAAGGAGCACATGAGAAAAAAACAAATTAGGCATGTGAACAAAAGTAAATTAAAAAAAAATCCGACTTTCATTTCAGAATTCTGAGAGATTTTGAGGGAGAAAAAAAAGCACAATTCCGATTTAAAAGAATATATTGATTTTTTTTTCCTAAAAGATAATTTATTTTTTCTGAGAATTCCTCTCGTGCGATTTATTTTGGGGAAAATCTCAAATGTCTGACTTTGACCTAGAATGTTTACTTTGTCATTTCATTGGAATAAGAAGAAAGAAGTTGACAAGATTATGAAGAATTCTACATTCTACATTTAGAATTTCTAAATCTGTCAGATTTCTATTCTGAAGGGAGCGCTGGACCTTTAATTCCACTGATTGCTATGAGAGTCTCGCATAATACTAAAGTCAGCTGACTTAAGACGCCATTTTGTCTGCCATTTCCTACACTGATCCATTCCCAGCGTCTCTGCACAACACAGGACGCCCCGTCCGGCCTCAGCTTCATCTGCCCGGGCTTGGTAAACAACAGCAGACCCTGCACACACTCGGTACCCGGGTGGATGAGAGACAGTCCAGAGGGTCGGTCGGCACCCACTTACTCCTCTCTGCAGACGCCTCGCAGGACACAAGCGGTACAAGTCACAGGCAAACATGGCTTTGAAGATTGTCAAAGGGAGCATCGATCGGATGTTCGATAAAAATCTTCAGGATTTAGTACGTGGCATCAGGAATCACAAGGAAGAAGAGGTAAAACAACCCCCAGTGTCACCGGAACAATATTTAACCTGACATTCATTCATGTGTTTAACTCAGCACACAGTGACATTACCGTTATCGCTGAGCAGCTAGCTAACGTTAATGGCTAAAGCTAGGTGAATTAACGTTAGGTAGGCTAGCCGGCTAACATTAATAGCTAACGCTATATGAATTAACGTTAGGTAGGCTGGCCGGCTAACGGTAGCGCCTGCTCAGTCATTTCACCAACAGTTACTCAAAACAATTGCTTTTAGGCGGTGAATGATATGCAAACGTTTGATAAATAACTGTTTCGTTAATTCATGTTGATGTTAACTTTATGGTAACGTTACATGTTAGGTTTTAAGCAATGAGACGTTGTAACTGACAGCTAGCAAACCTAGCTAACTGACAGCTAGCAAATGTAGCTAACTGACAGACGTTGGAGGATAGATTATCAGAATTCACCGGGATATTACTCTTCTATTTCATGCAGATCATACCAGAGATGACTAATTTCAGTTTTACCAATAGGCCTCTTACCATGACATTATCAATGATTCGCGTTTTGTATTTAATAATAATAACAACTTTTATTTATATACTGTAGCACCTGGTGCAAGCAAGATGCATCCCAAAGCGCTTTACAGAGCAAGATAAGACACTTAAAAACAATAACAATGAGTATAGATGAAGAGTAAGAAACATTGAAAGGGTTACCTCACAAAACCACAAAACATGAACAGTGTTACCACTACAATTATCCCAAATTAAAAACCAAATAGAAAATATAGGTTATATAGTTTTCTGTGACATACTTTACGTACTCCAGCAGAAAGGCATTGAAGGATCTGAGTAGAGATTCATTTTTGTAGGAAGTATCCAGTGATATGTGTCTCTTGTGAGTTGAGGACACTGTTGAATGAATGATGCTCCGATTACATGGGCACACAAGTGTGAAACAGGCCTTAACTTCTCTGTCTGGTTTTAAATGAGTTTAAAAATACAGGTGTGACTGTGCGTTTGTTGATAAAAAAAAAACCCACATCTTCTGTAAACGGGTAAATCATGAGAAATGAGTCAGGCAGCCAGCAGCTTGTTGTATACATCCCCTCAGTGATTGAAGCTGATGTAATCCTGTCACAGCTCTGTGAGTGTGAAGATGACAGGCTCACCACAGCACAGACCTGAGAGGGAGGAGGGGGATGGATGGGCCATTAGAGGGCTTTTACTGTTTGGGGACAGCCACGTTTCCATCTCTCACATCAGCTTGTTCTATTAGCACCTGTGTTGACGGTGTCTAACATTGTTACTGCTGTTAAACATGTCAGGATGTTGGAGGGGTTGGATGTGAAATGCAGAATCCCTGGATTGTTGCACAAAGCTGCAGACGAAGCTGCTGTGCACACCTGTTACCAGCTTTAGGTCAGATGTGAAAAGTAGAGGTAGCGTGTCTAACCTGAGGGGATCTTTGGGATTTTCTCAACGTGGCAGAGTTGTACTGCTCGCCAACCCGCTTTAAAACCAAATTAAAAGCAGGAGCAAAACCACCACATCATATCAGCTATGTAAACATTTTGCTTGGAGATTACAGATCTGTCCGGCAGTGGCTCAACTGCCCACTAACTGCCCACTAGCTGCCCACTAGCTGCCCACTAGCTGCCCATAGTACTAGACTCCTGGTACTAGGATGGGTTAAAAGCAGAGGCCAAATGTCACTGTGTGCTGTGTGCTCTGCACGTGTGACCATTAAAAGAGGGGTTCACCCCTCCTGATTCTATTCAATTCAATTCTATATTTGTGTTTAATTAAAGTTATACCTAACCTTCTAAAGGACCGTTTGTTATGAGTTAATAACCCTGTGAAAACTTGCATGCCAGAATAAAAAAAATAATATTTTTTTTAATGAATTGAAGTAAACTATAGCAAAAATATATCAAAACATCTATTCACAAATGCGCAAGTACTCATTTTTGTATGTATTTTTGGAAATCTCGCACTTAGATCGGCCATGTTGTTCGAGGCTATCAATTCTTGATCTCTTGATTTAATGTATGGGCCTAGAAGTTCTCGAGTTGTAACCCAACCTGGGCTGCCTGGATAAGGTGGTGGTTGCCAAGTCAACAGTGGACAGTTTGCTGAAATATTAATACACTGAGTGTGTGTGTGTGTGTGTACGCCTCAGTGTGTGACTTTTTCCTGGCCAGCCCACAGTTTGTTTCTCACGTGTGTGTGCTGCGTTTTTTGTACGGTTCATTCATTCATTCTCCCTCACATGCCAATTGAAAGCTGCCATATTGAAATAAGTTTTCAGGATGTCCTATGCTATAGATTACCAGTAAGAACTTTAAGCATATTTCTAATATTGTAGAATCAAGTTTTGGCTTCAGCAGACACTGCGCCTTCTTGTTTTTCTTTAAAGTACAGACCTTCCTGTTTATTTCTAGCTGAGTCTGCATTGTTGGCTGGAGAGTGGCTTTGTTGGCATTATGACAACAATTTCAGTTATTGAATTGGTCCTGAAACAATCATTAAGAACAAGTGTGATGCAGCACAGTGTGTGTCAGGTGATCTGCTGTTGAATCACTCCTTGGTAGCCTCAGTTTCTCCAGGAAAGCATCAGAGCTCAGTCCTCCCCCCCTCTCCCTCTCTCCCCCTCCTCCTGTCACTGTGCTGTCTCATGACTGCACACACATGACCAGCACACACTCTCACTCTACAGAGCTATATGTGTGTGTTTGTTTTGCCGGTCTGCTCCTCTCAACAATGGTTGACTGATTTCTGTATCTTGTGGTCTCACTTAGCTCGCGTTCCACTGTTGAATGAAATGTACATTCTGCTCTCTCTATTCCAGGAGTTTATTGTAAGAGCTATTTCTTCACTCATTCATTCAGGCGTGAAGTTCCTGGAAACGCTCTTTTGTTAAAATGCTTCAGAGGATGGAAGAGAGTCACCTTTTAGCCTTAGACTAGCATAAAGAAATGTTCAGCAGCTGTGTAATTTAAAGTGGTACAATTTAATATTTTACTCATGTTTACTCACAAGGGTCCTGCTGATCCTTAAAAAGTGTTAAAAGGCATTGAATAAATTAATAATAATACATGTGACTTGTATAGCGCTTTTCTAGAAACTCAAAGACGCTTTGACAGAGAATAAAAAATAGATACAAAAAAAAAAAAAAATACAAAAAGAGATAAACAAAATCTAAAAATATAATTTGTAAAAAGTCTTTGAATCAGTTTTTTCAACATTCCTAAAAATGCCAAAAATACTGGAAGTAGGGTTTTATGAATGATTCTTTCTGACATTCATTGTATACTATATATAAAATTTACGAATAGCAGTTTTTTAGCTGTTTCTAGCATAAACATTTGCAGACCTGGATAGCAGGATAGCTGTGTGTAGAATTGGTCTTAAATATCATTTGCAATTAACAAAAAGTCTTTAAATATAGTTTGACTTGAATTCTATGAAACCTTTGTTTTCATATTTTTTATAAATCCTATGCATAGACAGTGTTTAAGTGTGTTCAAGCTCATAGACAAGTGGTACCATTTCATGTGTGTCAAGATCTCGGACGGGAAATGTCTTGGTATGAAAGCCAAAACCACATGCAATATCTTTCTGGGACTTGGAACAGTACCTCAACATTTTGTATTTTACATTCAGAAACTGGCTGGCACAGCTGGGGAGCATACTCTGACACTCGCCAGGAAATTAATAATGACATTATACTTGGCATCATTTTGATCCAAAACCAATGACTTGTGATTTGAATTTGACCTACACGAAGAATTTTGGCCGATGCAAGGGGCACATTCAGGGTTAAAGCCTGCATTATTTTATATACATTGTTTGATAAAGTTTTACTTTATTTGACTTGCAGAACAATCATTTTGATTGAACTAACAATAATTGTCGTTATTGAATAACATACCGTTTGTTTTTGTAGACTATTAGTTTGGTCTATTAATCGTCAGAAAGTTGTAAACGATGTCCATTCCAGTTTTCCAAAGTCCAAGGTAATGTCTTTGAATATCTTGTTTGTCAGTCCAAACCCCAAAGATATTCTGTGTAATATGATAAATAATAAAAACGGGACACTCTGGATATCTTTATATGCGAGGGGCTAACAACTATATGATCTACTACTTTACTGAAACAATAGTATAGTTGATTATATTTAAATCGACCTATTATTGCAGCTTTACATTCAGTTCCTCCTCTGCTGGGTTGGATAACAGCCACAGACTGAACAGAAATCTTCCAGCTTGTTTCTGGGGCCTGAAAGCAACCTTCCACTGCGGATATCAATCCTCCTAATCTGATCTGATGTCTGTTTGTTCTCTCCTTTGTCTGCCCTTAGGCCAAGTACATCTCCACATGCATCGATGAAATCAAACAGGAGCTCAAGCAGGACAACATCGCTGTCAAAGCCAATGCCGTGTGCAAGCTCACCTACGTAAGTTCTCCCAGCAGCACCCTCCACACAATCACTCTCTTTCTATGTTGATACACACTATCATTTTCTGTCTCTCAGTGAAAACCCACCTGTGTTAGACACACACACGACAAGTCTCTGCTATCGGGAACAACTCACTAAGTCTAAGCCAAAGCCTCTTTTATTCTTACAATGCTATCAGGGAAACCAGTTCAATAATCAACACCCAAGACAAACAAAGAGAAAAATTAAACAAACAAATCCGATATGATCTGATTCATAAGAAATAATTGTGGTTTCTAACATGACCCCCAAAGCAGGTCAGAAATATAATCTTATTTATATATCCTGTCAAAAGGAATATTTCGTTTAAGGCAGGCATTACATTTGATGCTTTCAAATATGATTTAAAAATGTTCAGACAGTGTTGACGCATGCACGCAATAGAAAAATCTCTTCCGTCGTAATAACTGAAGAAGGGACGTGTCGCACACACAGACTCTTTGTTCTTTGAATATGATCTTTTCTGTTCAAATAGCACCATGTTGAATCAAAGCCCACTGTTTTGGCTCATGGCCGGTCACGGGTACATAGAAGTGACCTGCTACAAACCACTTCATACATTTGTATTAAATGGAAGCAAACCTGCATATGTTGTTTTGGAGATGAAGATTGGTCACTCCACAGCATACTCGCTCACAGCCGCACTTATTGAGCACAATCTCTGTAAAAGCACTCTTTCTATTTATAACCAACGAGGCCCACGTTTAGTTTTAGATGGCTTGTTGCACCGAGCCTCTCTGTGAGCCACAGGGACATCTTTACTTTTATTCACCCACTGTCTCTTCTCTCTTTCGTGTTAACAGCTTCAGATGCTCGGCTATGATGTCAGCTGGGCCGCTTTCAACATCGTTGAAGTCATGAGCTCCTCCAAGTTCACATACAAGGTACGATTTAGAATACATTTAGACGTCTTGCAAATGCAGAACTCTCATCCTCGCCACTTTCTGGATTAATGGTCATGATCCCTTTTCCTGTGGATCCTCTAAAGCAGGGCAATTAGTTTGGAATGGGGCCGGTTGATGAAAATGATCCAAAGCAAGGGGCCGGGAAAAAGATGGCTTTAAATATGAGCAATCATATTAAGAGCTTCAGATACAGTAAATACTCCAACAGCACAGTGGAGTGCATATATTGTGTTTAATTCAATCAAACAACATAGCCCCAAGGCCTTTCTAGATCTAAATGGCAAGTTCTGAACTCAGTAGGCTGACATGTGAAGCTCATTTAACCATCAACATCATTTCATTTGGTTTAATTTAAGTGAAATGATCTAATCATTCACGCAGAGATGCAATCAATGACAGGAGTTGTCACTACAGTAGCTAGTAAGTGGGTTCGAAACACGAGCCCGCCGAAGTTTTCAGGCATTGTCTTCCCCTCTATCTCTCAATGTAACACCCTCTCTGGGATAAAGGCACTCAAAAAGAAAGTCGATTACTTTTTAACATTATACTCAAAAGGCCAGTAAATATCACCCCGGGGCCGCCAATTGAATAGCCCTGCTCTAAAGTCTTAAAAGGCACCAGGTCTTCATGGTATTAAAACTGCTAAGACTTGTCAGGTCGAGTTTTTAGAAGTCAGTTTTTCAGTCATTTAAATTCTCGAAATACCTGGTTACATATATTTTTGAAATGATTTACCGAATGTCTGTTGCATCAATGTCATGCAGATCTAGATTGTTGAACCATCCAGATGCTCAGACCACATGCAATAGAATATTGAAGTGCAAATTCAATGAGAGAAAGAAAAGGCTTTTAAGATTTTGAAGCACTGCTGATACCTGTGACAGGGAATTCACTTTCTAAAAGGCACAGTTCATCTTGTGCAGGAGGTGTTAAGCCAAACTAAGGGGAAGTGAAGCAGTGGAATCTCCCATGCAGAGTTATTGTAATGTTGGTCTTTAATTTCATTCCAAGTTGCATTAAAAACAAATCATAAAAAAACCTTGAACCCAGATTGCCTTAAACTGTACAAACCCTGAAGATGCTCTGACTATGGTCTGAGTTGAATGCTAAGCTGTAATTTCCCCACTATGTACCCTCAAATAGCACGAGGAATAGTCCCACTGTGTACTGTATAGGTACATCTCCATGGATCCTCTGCTGCAGGTTGATGGGTGTTTTTAATAATAGCATTGTGCTGACAGTTCAAACACAATACAGCACACTATGCAATCATTTCATTTCTTGCTTTCATCCCTGCAGAGGATTGGCTACCTGGCGGCATCGCAGTGCTTTCATGAGAGCACTGACGTCATCATGCTGACAACCAATCAGATCCGAAAGGTCAGTGACGTTCTTCTTCTTCTGGGAATCTGATGGTGTTTATCCCTCAGCCAACCTTTTCTGTCCTCTGGTCTCTTCCTTTTCTAATATCTTTCTCCTCCTCTCCCCCCAGGATCTCAGCAGTCCCAACCAGTATGACACAGGTGTTGCCCTCACCGGCCTCTCTTGTTTTGTGACCCCTGACCTGGCTCGGGACCTGGCCAATGACATTATGACACTGGTGAGTCATAGGGAATATTTCAGAAGGTTTCCCAACGATGACTCTTTAGGTTTTCTTTTCATATTACAGTTATGTTTTTCTCCGTTCACTCTTCCTGTGTCTCAGTGTTTCGCCTTCAAGATGTGCAACCTTTACAGGGTGTCCGCGGGGTCTTAACAAGTATTAAAAGTTGATGAATCAATTTAGCGAAAATGAAGGCTATTAAAAAGTATTAAAAGGCATTTTCCATGGTATTACATTTTGTAGCTTGTTTTCAATAAGTATATAAATTGTCCAAAGAGGTTGTATTCTACAGTGTGCCTGAATTGCGTAGGTGTGTAGTGTGATTCTGTGTTATACAATATTGTATATCAGGGGTGTCAAACTCAAGGACTGGGGGCCAAATCCGGGCCCGTGACTTCATTTAATGTGGCCCCACAAGAGCTTTTAAAGAATATGATATGTTTATACGGTCACATGGGGATTAACAGAAGCACGTTGCCCATAAACTACATGTCTCAAATTTGACTTTTTTCTCAGAATTTGACTTTTTCTTCAAAATCTTACTTTCAAAATGTCACTTATTTTATTTTTTGTGACTTTTTTTTCTTTTTAAATCCTTTTGTGACATGTGCACTGAAGAGACTTGCAATTATTTGCCCTAGACTTCTGCTTTTAGACGTAGTTAATTATGAAGTTATTACCCTATCTGATAATAATCCAATGCAGAGGCAATAATGTAATATAAATATAATACATACGTTTATATATATTAAATATTTATATATGTATTTTTATATAGTCTTAAAGTTACAACCGGCCCATTGAGTGCAACCATAATGCGAATGTGGCCCATGATGAAATTGAGTTTGACCCCCCTGCTGTATATAGTCAATGTGAGGTGAAGTGTGTCGCCAAGGTAACCGGTTAGAACTCAAAGTGGCGATGAGGTCTTTAAATGTATGGAAAGGGTCTTAAAAAAGGTCTTAAAAGGAATTACATTTGACTTCAGGATTCTTGCATATACCCTGCTTTATAAACTGTCTGTACTTTCCCCCCCAGATGTCCCACACTAAACCGTACATCAGAAAGAAAGCGGTGTTGATCATGTACAAAGTGTTCCTGAAGTACCCGGAGTCCCTGCGACCTGCTTTCCCCAGGCTGAAGGAGAAACTAGAGGACCCAGACCCCGGTACCGAGACACTCTGCATTCAGTCTGTTACGCAGGAAGCTTGTGCTCTGTCACCTGAACCCTATGAATTATTCAGCACCTAAGAATATGAGATTAAGGGAGGCTCATCTGTGCGAGTGCCAGGGCTGTCTGGGAATATTCAACGACTATTTCTGTTGCACCGACTAAAACCTCGAGCAGGACATTTATCTGGCTTTATGGCGTGCCAGTGTGGTGTCACACTTATTTATTGAACATCGGGCACACGAAATTGCTGCGCACATTAATGAAACAAAATAGATAGATAGAATGGGAGGGATGGACCCCTCTTTAATGGTCACACATGCAGAGCACACAGTGACATGTGTTCTCTGCTGTTAACCCATCCTAGTGCTAGGAGTCTAGTACTAGGAGCAGTGGGCAGCTAGTGGGCAGCTAGTGGGCAGCTAGTGGGCAGCTAGTGGGCAGCTATTGCACAGCGCCCGGGGAGCAATGGGAGTGAGGGGGGAAGGGGGGTGTCCAGTGTCTTGCTCAAGGGCACCACGGCAGGGCAGGAGGTGAACTGTGACCTCTCCAAGTAGCAGTCCACACTCCATATTTAGGTCCGGTCGGGGACTTGAACCGGCGACCCTACAGTCCAAGCCCCTACTGACTGAGCCACTGCCGGACAAAAAAATGCATCTAATGAAGATATTTTGTCACTTGTAATAAGAGTCCTTACATTTTTACAAATGCAGGGTTTGGTTTATATGTTGGGGTTCATTTTTGAGATATATTTTGGTTGAGAAAAAGGAAAAACAGGAGGAGAATTTCTGGGTTTTATTAAACCTCAAAAATACTAAGGTAGATTCACCTTTAAAAATGAATTGAACATAGATGTGGCTGACAATTGACTTTGCCCATGAACTTTGAAATGTAACAACTATCTCAGTTTTATAAGCCATCCTGAGAGGTTTCTTACACATATAATAAAAAACATGTCTTTGCCTGTGTTCTGCTATATATCATACACATAAGATAAGATAAGATAAGATGGGTAAATTCAGTAGTTCAAACCGCAACAGGGTAAGGATGAAAAAACAGGACAGCACAGATTCACATATTAAATAACATTAAAGATAAAAATGATGAAAAACTATGAAGTAAGAAATGAATGAAAATAAGCATATATACATATTGGGACATTCATTTATTTTGATTGCTTGTTGTTTTCTGATCACTTTGCTCCTCTGCAGGGGTCCAGTCTGCAGCAGTAAATGTGATCTGTGAGCTGGCTCGGAGGAACCCTAAGAACTACCTGTCTCTGGCCCCGCTCTTCTTCAAACTCATGACCTCCTCCACCAACAACTGGGTTCTCATTAAGATCATCAAACTGGTGAGTCAACAGGATACAGGGAAGATTCACTTTTAAGAGTTTCTGGATCAGTGTAAACATGTGCTCTTGTATTGCCACTCGGGGTGTCTGCGGGGTCTTAAAAAGTATTAAAAGTTGATAAATCAATTTAGTGAAAATGAAGGCTATTAAAAAGTATTAAACAGCATTTTCCAAGGTATTACATTTTGTAGCTTGTTTTCAATAAGTATATAAATGGTCCAAAGAGGTTGTATTCTACAGTGTGCCTGAATGTAATCATTGCGTAGGTGTGTAGTGTGATTCTGTGTAGTTTATTTATGGCATCCCGTTGGGTTTGACGTCATCTGAACAGGACATCGCACGCTCACTGCTTGATAGCGCGCGAAGCTCCGTTTACGCTGGTTGTTAAACAACATCGTTATGGGGAAATGCAAGTCTGCGTCCAAATGGTTGGAAGATAAGGAGGAAGGACAATCAATACTGTATATAGTCAATGTGAGGTAAAGTGTGTCGCCAAGGTAACCGGTTAGAACTCAAAGTGGAGATGAGGTCTTAAAATGTATGGAAAGGGTCTTAAAAAAGGTCTTAAAAGGTCTTACATCTGACTTCAGGATTCCTGCATACACCCTGTAACTATGCTCTTATCAAAATGGATCAAAGGCATTCATTATATATTGTGATCCACCAAGCCATGTTTTTTATAGCTCATAGTATTGCACCAATAACACAAGGATGAATCCATCATAAAAGATACGAGTTGATTCACCAGCATTAACCTCAATTGGCCAAAATGTAGTATGGTCATGTGACATGCTGCATGGCTGACCAAATTTAAACAAATACGCCATTTCTTTTAAATAACAAGTTCACATCACTTCTCCTGCTATAAGTCAGTTATAAGTGAAACTATGACACTTTTTCTAAGGCTGTATCGAATAGTTAGAAGCTTTATTCTTAACGTTGGCACTGAAATTGAGCTATTGATTGTGTTTTTAAAGGTGGTATTTTGGTAAGTTGTAGCAATAGAAGTAATTATTCTCAATATGTATATATGTTTTTACCTAAAGAAATATTCCGCTTCCTTTCCTATTTGTTGGCATTTAGTCCTTTAGCGAAATGTCACTTTTTAAACTGCTCTACTACTTGCAGGCTGCAGCGCGCACACACAAAACGTTATACATTTCTTACGACAAACAATTGATGCTTAATTCGAAAATCTCAATAAAAACTTTTAAACGTGTACTTGATATAACATTTTCACAATGTAACTCCTTGAATCCATCAATGTTTATGAGTTTAAATTCAACATAAGCACCAATTCTGATGTGACGCATAACCTACGGTCTCCTCTTTGTGTTTACAGTTTGGTGCGCTCACACCACTGGAGCCACGGTTGGGGAAGAAGCTGATCGAACCTCTGACCAACTTAATCCACAGGTTAGATGATGAACATTCCACAGATAGTCAAGTCTGTTTGATTTGACAGATATATTATCTATATACTTATCTCTGTTTCTCCCCCCTCTCTCACAGCACCTCTGCCATGTCTCTGCTGTATGAATGTGTCAACACAGTGATAGCAGGTCAGTTCTGGTTTTCAATGTGAGCAGTAACTCTTATTCACTTTAAAGTGCTCTATTTCAGTCCCTCTGTATTATGTTAATTACACAATCCTTAATTTTCTCACAAAATGTTTCCGCTAATTACTCTTGTTTGTCTCGCATTGCAGTGTTGATTTCGTTGTCCTCGGGGATGCCTAACCACAGTGCTAGTATCCAGGTAAGTTTCTGGGTTCTCCTTCTGCACCTTCACCTGGTTACATATTGATCATAACCATTTCCACCCCGATTGAACCGCTGTGCTTTCACCATGTTTGTTTCTGTTCAGACACATGTAGAGTAGACACACATCAGTGATAATACGTTTGCACGATTCACACATCCTTTTCTCTCCCGCTTTTGATTTCAACAAATGCATGCACCATCAATTATCAGCCCAATGTCCTCCTTTTTGTTTGTCTCATTTCTGTTTTGTAGGACTAGACTGAACCTGTTGTGGACAGTGATGTTAATGGCTCTCCCTTTCTCCCCCCCTTTCTATTGCTTCCTCTCTCTTTCTCTCTTTCTCTGTTTCAGCTCTGTGTGCAGAAACTGCGAATCCTGATAGAAGACTCGGACCAGAACTGTGAGCCCTCTGTCAATGCCTGCAGTGTGTCATTTTCTCATTGTCTGCGTGTTTCTGAATATGGAACAGTCCACCCTCTTAGACGAAAAACAACGTAGTCCCCCTGACTCTGGATAACTCGAAACCTTACCATACTCCCTCCCTAATTTAGGAGGCCTGCTTAGAACACTTATGTGAATACCCCTTTCACAACAAATCCTGTGCATGATACAGAACATGGGTTTTTCCCAGGTTTGTTGCTTCAATTTGAAAGGGGTAAGAGTTTGCAGTTTATTCTCCAACATAAGGCTTGCTTCTATAAATACACTCCCACACACACTTCTAGTTGGTGCTGAGAATACTGCATTTAGCCATTCGAGTTGTCTGGACACCCATATATAGATAGTTCTGTGTGTGAAGTAGACAAATAGACATTTGATGTTCCTAGAGCAGACTGTGAACCTGTGGTTTTAGCTTTTGGTTATCCTCATAGTCATGCTTTAGGTAAACCGGAGGGGCTCTGTAAGGAAGTGGCAGATTTTTTCCGGCTGTGTATTTTCAAATTCTAGCGCACTCGAGCTGGTTTCTCCATTCTTACCTACCCTACCTTTAATGCATTCGATTAGCAAACACCAGATGCAATACATTTATTCCACTTTTACGTGTATGTATCTTTAATGCAGCATACATTATGCTATGTTATCTCAGTTTTTAATGACAAAAATAACCCTGTACACAAATTGACTGAAGGCAGCAATTCAGTAAACATTCTTTGAAATGTTTAATATCAGTTTCACATTTCATTACTCAGTTAGGCCTTCCTCGCTGAGATAAAGAATCAGCTCCTCTCCTCCTCTCCTGCTGCTGCTGCACTGGCTCCCCGGTCACTCCTGCAGTGTTTTCACTTTCAGCCCGCCTCACCCCCAGGGGGACTGCCACACACATTGATCCAACAACCTGAGAGGCATTTGTCTCTGTCGAATTAGATCATCGACACAAGGCCATGATTCAGCAGATTTCTGAATCTTTAAAAATCTTTTTTATGTTAGAAAGAAAAGCTGCCAGGCTACAACACAAGGGAGGATAAAGCAAAACAAAACGACTTGTTTCCAGTGTGTGTGTGTGTGTGTGTGTTGTACCGTGTGTGTTTGTGTGTCCTTTCCATTGTGCTGCATGTTTTGTGTTCCTTTCCTTTTTGATATTTATTTTGTGTCATTTACATTTAAATGTTTTATTGATTATTGCCTGGAAGATAACACAGCAATAGATAAACAGCATTTTAAATAGATTCAGCTAGCAATGTTTTTGACTAGTAGTAGTAGTAGTAGTAGTAGTAGTAGTAGTAGTAGTAGTAGTAGTAGTAGTAGTAGTAGTAGTAGTAGTAGTAGTAGTAAATGCATTTTTCTAGAACAGTTTCAAAGAGTTCCCCATCTTCTGGAAACCAAAGTACATTTCTACAACCAGGTATTTGTGGTCTAGCTGCAGACACAATCAAGTAAGGAAAGTCTGGTTTCCAAATGATAGGAAGTTGAATAGGAAATCCATGAATATTAATATATTAAAAATATTATAACGACATACTTGTAACGTGAGAAAATAATGTCAGCTGATAGAAAAAAAAAATATATATTTTTACTCGCTAGGCTACGAAAAGCTAAGGGTGCTCTTATGTCTGTGATGAAATGCGCTGATGTCATGTTTGTTTTTCAGTGAAGTACCTGGGCCTGCTGGCTATGTCAAAGATCCTGAAGACCCACCCCAAGTCAGTGCAGTCTCATAAAGACCTGATCCTCCAGTGTCTGGACGACAAGGACGAGTCCATCCGCCTCAGAGCTCTGGACCTGCTCTACGGCATGGTCAGTGTTACTAGATCTACAGTGATGACCATGTCTGTGTGATCATTTAGCCCTCTGTTCATTAGCTTTTCTGGGATAGCAAAATATATCAAGCCTTTGTACAATTATTTGTTTCACTGTACAAGATATTATATAGCCAATCGTTATTTTAAGGTTTAAGTTCTGTCTCAGTAGACCTAATGATATTTAAAAGATGTATGTTCATGCTTTTAAATCCGATCGTCGATAAACTGGTGTCTGCTCTTCCAGGTGTCCAAAAAGAACTTGATGGAGATTGTGAAGAAGCTGATGCTGCATGTGGACAAAGCGGAGGGAACCACCTACAGAGACGAGCTGCTCACCAAGATCATCGACATCTGCAGCCAGAGCAACTACCAGTACATCACCAACTTCGAATGGTCCGTCTCACAACTTACTTTATTCTTACTGCAAATTAGGATTTAGTATTAGATAAAGGCTTATGACTATAATGTCATTTAGTTTAAGTCATCTAAAGTTTTTTCGTTCTTATCCAGTTGTTTTTTTGTTTACTAAATATCATAGGAATTTAGTCAACTTAAACCTTAAAGGTGGGGTAGGTAATTCACTTCACTTATATTCCATGGAATGCTCTTAACATCCCGATAGCAATGAATATATTAAATGCTTTGACAATAAGTACATTAAAACATTTCATCTGTGGAAGCTGTGGCGCTGTAAAAAGCACGACCAATCATCTGAGCCGGCCCGGCTAAAATAACTGGATGGCCTACCTGCCTGTCAGCCTTCCATCTCGTGCACACACTTATCTCGTGCCCTCATTGGTCATGTGCGAGTTCGTGTGTGTTGGAGGAGGGGCTCTGTGAGGAAGTCTGAAGGAAGTGGCAGATTTTTTCCGGTTGTGTATTTTCAAATTCCAGCGCACTCGAGCTGGTTTCTCCATTCTTACCTACCCTACCTTTTAAGGGTTTTATACAATTTTAATGAACTATTTAAGGGTTTCTGTAGAATTTCCAAACTCATTTTTCCTGGAGGATCTGTCTATCAACTTGTTATTATCTTATGGTATTAATGTTTGAACATGCAATACAGATGTATCTGTAGTCATCTTTATTTTATTTAGCTTGAAGTAAAATACACATATTAAGAAAAATTAAGAAACTATGTTATCATACAGTTGTTTTTATTTAATTATCACCTTTTTGAAAAATGAATACTGCCAGTTACTGACTTACGCGAGCAGTGTCCTATATTTCACACGTCTCTATTTGTTCATCTCCCTCTGTTTGACATGATGTGGCCCCTCTTCCTCTTGACAGGTACATCAGTATCCTGGTGGAGCTGACCCGGTTAGAGGGCACACGGCACGGCCATCTCATCGCCTCTCAGATGCTGGACGTGGCCATCCGGGTCAAAGCCATCCGAGGATTTGCTGTCGCCCAGATGGCCACTCTGCTGGACAACGCTCACCTGTTGACGGGCAACGTGCAGCGGAAGGGCATCTGCGAAGTGTTGTACGCTGCAGCCTGGATCTGCGGGGAATTCTCCGAGTACGTTGATTCATCTCTTTGAAATGCACACGAACCAAACTGGTATAAACTGTCATAAGAAAAAGAAAACATGGATATACGAAGGGAGTGAAACCATTCACAGTTTTAACACTTCATAAAAATTGCATGACCATAATGACGTCCATAAGGTGTCACATGACCCCGGTGCCTCTAACAATGAATCCATAGGGAGATGAATGACAGTTTGGTAAAGATACTGTGCTTTCCACCTCTGTGTCCTTCCTCTTATATCATCGGAGTAAACTTACCTAAATGACATACAATCTTCATTTTTCATCACATTAATCTATTTGCAAATATGTCTCTCTTACTTGGACTCAGTGACACTTATCTTTTTACCTTTCAAAAGTAACGGAATTTTTTTATTTTTTAGTAATTGGGCTTCCATGTCTGAAATCTATTAGGGTCAGATGTGTATGTCACTTCAGTTGATGGAGGCATTTTCAAACCGCTTTGACACACTTATTGCTTTATTTTTAGAACTCATTATTTCAAAAAAAGCGTCTAAGTATTAGAGACATCGTGGAGATTGTAATATGGATCAATGTCGTTTCATTCAGGTCTTTATCTAACTCCCCCTCCTCTCCTCCACAGACACCTGGAGAACCCGATGCAGACGTTAGAGGCCATGCTGCGGCCGAAGGTGGCGTCCTTACCGGGCCACATCCAGGCCGTGTACGTGCAGAACGCAGCCAAGCTGTTTGCCACGGTGCTGAAGAGCGGGGAGGGGAGCGCAGACAGCACGGCAGCGCAGGAGATGATGATCGAGAGGCTGCCGCTGTTCGTCCAGAGCGCCAACCTGGAGGTGCAGGAGAGGGTAAGAGATATATGACACACAACTGCCTAGAGCTGCACGATTTGGGGAAATAATCAAATTGAGATTTTTCTGACAGATATTGCGATTCGATTTGTGATATTTGTTTTTAAGCGACCCAGCAGAAGTTTATTGTAAAATGCAGCCATATCTCCGGCTAGGAAGGTCGTATCAACGTGCTCCCCGTCTCTAGCACCCCCGCAGCCCGAGCTACGAGTGAAAAAACTAAACTTACTTGAAAGTTCCGTTGGGTTGCTTTAAAGTCAAGCTTCAGTTTAAGATTCACCCTGTAATAGAAACATGTGATGGAGCATTACTAACCTGACTCAGATGGTTCACCAAACCATCTAGGAAAGCTCCATTGGAAGCCATTTGGAAAGGGCAGGAACTTTCAAAAATACTTGGCAGGTGATTGGATCAATCTGTCAATCACCTTCTATCATGGGCCACTTCTGATTGGTTAGCAATGGCTGGTACATGTGGAGCAGGGCACTTCTGATTGGCGTGGATGAATGACACACACAAACAAAACAAAATTAGGCTTTGCGATTTGATAATTGCATAATTTTAAATCGCGATTTTTATTTCAAATCGATTAATCGTTCAGCCCTACAACTGCCTTTCTTTTTGCCAAAGAAAAAACAAAGATTATTTTTAAACTTTGACTTTCTTCCTCATATACCTCAAAATAGGATTATGGCACTAGATTATGGCAAAAATCATGTTTCTTGAAAGAACACTCCGTTTTTAAAGTCATCAATCTGGTGTCCCTGGCCTGCCTAGTAGAGCTGTCAAGGCAACAAAATGCATCATGCGTCACAATAATCTTGTTATCTCTATAATCTTGTTCTCATAATAGTCGGAAGCCAAATCGTAATTGAAATACAAACTTGATTGATATCTCTGCCCTGCCTCACACGGTTACACACTACATACAAATCTGATAAATTACTCTGCTGACCCCCCCCCCCCCCCTCTCCCTCACCTTCTGTCTCGTCCTCAGGCCTCCTGCATCCTGCAGCTGGTCAAGTACATCCAGAAACTGCAGCAGAAGGACGTAGAAATAGCGGAGGAAGTCATCGCTCTGTTCGCTGGAGAACTCAACCCTGTGGCCCCCAAGGCACAGAAGAAAGTGCCTGTTCCTGAAGGGTGAGTGGGCTCCGTACATGAGGAATGAACACATTCAAATTACATTGGTACATCATTTGACAAAGGCCGTATCCAATTTTTATATTTTACATTTAAATCCTCTATTGCGATACATTTTTATAACACCGCCCTAAAAGTGCTTATTTCTTTCCTTTTGACTGCAGTAAAAAAAATGTTTTTGTATAGGCCTAATGCAAACAAATATGGATTAAAGCAGTATATTTTATTATAAAAATCAGGGTTCCCGCGGGGTCTTAAAAAGTCTTAAATTTGATAATCTGAATTTAAGGCCTTAAAAAGGTCTTAAATATGACCAAAAAAATAAGAAAGGTTTTAAATATGTTTTAGAAGGTCTTAAAAATGATGGGATTTGAAAGGTACTTCTGTGTTGCGATCGCGTCTAAAATGTGTTTTGGGGGAAATGTCCGGGCTGCAAAGTAACCCGTACGGTAATAGCCTTTCGGTTCCCCCCAACAATTTGTATTGAAATAAATCAACATGGAACCAGTAATCACTAACGTTGTTTCCCCCGGCCCCTTATCGGAGAACACCCAGCTAGTAACCTAGCAACCAAGCTTCAGCTAGCGGCAGTCAGAAACTCATGTCTCTTCGAATCTACTTACAAATAAATATGAGGAAGTGTAAGTTTTCAACCGTATTTGGTTGGAAAACATCGAATTTAGTGCTTGGTTGAAACCAGTGGAGGGGAACGTGTTTGAAGCCCGCTGCACCTTTTGCAAAAGAAATTGGCGTTATGGGACGTATTTCTTCTTTCATAGCAATTTTCCTTCATACTTTCTTGCCGTGAAATAGGTCTTAAATTCTATTCAAAGTGGTCTTAAAAAGGTCTTAAAAAGTCTTAAATTTGAGTTGGCGAAACCTGCAGGAACCCTGAAAAATGCAAGTTCTGAATAAGTAAATGATTACATAGATATTGTTTTCAATATATTTGACCTTTTATAGTGTTCTAGAGTTATGGAAATGTTTTGATCACACAAGAAAAAATATCCTACGCAGCAACTACTTGAATCTGGTTGATTTATCCCTAGTTTGACATGACTGTGTATTTAGTGTATCTCGTCTCGTGCCGTTGTGGTCCACCATCAAAACACACGTGTATGTTATTGAGTCTTGAGCGCTGAGCTGTGACTGGGTCTGTCTGTGCAGTCTGGACCTGGACGCCTGGATCAATGAGCCGCCGTCTGAGAGCGAGTCTGAGGACGAGCAGCCCAGGGCCATCTTCTCCAAGGAGGAGCCCAAATACTCCCGCCCCCGCCACACAGAGGTGGACGAGAAGGAGCTGGCAAAGGTGGGCCGGTCGATGATGGGAACATTTCTGAAAACAATAACTGAGCTGAGATTTATGAGTTTTCATGAATCTCAGAATCAGAATACCTTCATGAGTCCCACAGAGGGGACTTTTACATTTACTCTCAGTGTGTGCAGGGTTTCCGCTAGGATTTTTTCTTGCCGGTCAAATGTCCGGAAAGAATACATTTTACTGGACAAATTAGAAACTTACCGGTCATGTTTCAATAATAATAATAATAAGAATTGTGTCGCAGAGTTTCCGTTAGTAGGTAATTACCGGACTGTGACCGGATATGCTGAAGTTTAAACTCAGTTAATGGGAGTAATTTTTATATTGCTTCAGTTTATAATCGTAACGGATCGAAAAGTTCAGATTCATTTTTCAACAAATGATTCCACAAACAACATAATTATTACATTCAAACAAACTACTTATAGTAGATGAAGTACATTATTCAAAAGTTTACATTAACTTTGAATAATAAGGAGGAACGGATCCTCTCTCTCTCTCTCTCTCTCTCTCTCTCTCTCTCTCTCTCTCTCTCCTGACTCAGCTCGCTAAACAGTGGGCGGGGCTTCAGGTGATCATGCAGAGCTGCGTGTCTCCATCAGACTCAGCAGCTGATCTGCTCTCTCTCTCGCGTCCGGTTATACTTCACTCGCGTTTATGTCCATATCGATCAGATCCAGCTCTCCTGATCGGCCTTTATAGAGAGCACCGATCAAACTATTAAGAGTGTATATCGGCCGATAATGATCGGAGGCAATCGATCGGAGCATCCCTAATTATTACCGGACATTTTGACCGGCAGATTTTGAATTTACCGGTTTTTAATACATTTTACCAGCTAAAAACCGGTAATTACCGGCTAACGGAAACCCTGGTGTGTATGTGTGTAAGTGTATTTATGAATAGTGTGTGTGTGTACATATACTTTTCAGCAGTACAACATTTGACCCAGAGGTGGTTCTCAGTCTAGACATAATCATGCAGTCCTTTTTTTCAAAACAATATTGACTTATTCTGAGTTTTACCCTGACTCCTCTTCCCACGTGGTTCCCCTCTCATGCTGTGTCTCATTGATTAATTTATCGAACTGTTTTTTCATCCAGAGGAGAGAAGTCAGAAAGCAGGAGCAAGCCAGCAACCCCTTCTACATCAAGTCCTCCCCGTCCTCTCAGAAGGTTGGTTCACCCGTCATCACAGCGCTGTCTGTTCTTATATGTTCATGTCTCCAGTGAAACCAGTCTGTTGTTTAGGGGAACATAAGAGCGTTTGTGAAGTTGGGGTTTAATGATCTATTCATGTTTGGTTGTGTATTCATGCAAAATGAAATACAACAATACAAATCATTTAAGAATTCTATTTTAAATATTTTGCTTCTAAAGAATTGAGTCTTAATCATTTAAAGGTCTGAAAATGTGGCTTTGTAATATATATACATATTTCAGATTTTTTTCCAATGACTCAAAAGGCAAGTTTATTTATATTGCACTTTTCAACACAAGGCAATTCAAAGTACTTTACAAAAATGAAAGACATTAAGAGCATAAAACACATTAGAAACATTAAAAAGCAAAGATAATAAAACATGAATAACACAGGTTCATGGATAAAAGTTACAGCGCAGTGTAAGATGTGAATAGTTCAGTTAAAAGCAGCGGCAACAAGAAAAGTCTTCAAAACAATACAATGTTTTCCTGATGAAAGTTGTTTAAATGAACGTCTCCTGTGTGCAGGTGTACCAGGAGGGCCCCGGAGTGGAGCACATCCCCGTCGTGCAGATCGACCTCACCGTGCCTCTCAAAGTCCCAGGTAACGCACAATGTCAAAACATAAATGTTTTAAACACAAAAAGATCCAAATCGGACAGATCTAAAGGGCTTTCTTTACGGCTGATGTTATAAAAGTCTTGCCATAAAAAAAGTTGCTGTCGTAGTGCGTTTTTTTCTTCTCTCCTGTTTTTGCCATGTCTGCTGTATTACTAATTGTAATGGCAATTTAAATGTTCCAATGTCCTATATCCTTTGCCATTACTTCACAGGAGGGTTTAGAGCAGGGGGGGTCAAACTCAAATACACAGTGGGCCAAAATAAAAAAAATGGGTACTAGTCGAGGGCCGGACTGGTTCAATGTTTATTGCAGAACTTATTGAAATGAACTTATTGCACATATTAAACCTGGAACTAACAAAGCTTAAATTATTGCCTATAAAAACAACATTAAACATTAAATAATCAGTTGCATTCATTTCTTATGGCTCTATCTGCAGAGTCATTTCTTATGAGTACATTTCTCCACAGGCCAACAACAGCTTCAACAAAACTATTTCCCTCAAAGAACAAACCAAACATGCCCTGTTGTCTCAAGAAAGAAAGTGCAGAAGGAAACATGTAAACTCAGTGTGCTGCTCTGTGATGCTAGTTCAAGCAGATACTTGGCATCTCATCTTGGGTGCAAGGTCATCAATGTTTGGGGTCAGGCTCTGAGCTGAGGAGACCCTCAGGATGGAGTGAAGGTGTGCGTGCAATATACCGGCGGGCCAGATCTAATAGTAATTAGAAATTATCCTGCGGGCCGAAATTAAATCCACCAAGGGCCTGATTTGGCCCCCGGGCCTCGAGTTTGACACATGTGTTGTAGAGTATTGAAAAGTATCAAAGTTAATACATATCTTTAAATCCTGAGCTCTGTTGTGTTTGTAAAGAGAGCCGAGCTGCACAGAAACAGAAGGAGAAATGTTTTTAAAAATAAAGGAGACACATTTACGCTCCGGTGTTTCCCAGATCACCAAACTGAAGATCGACAGCAACCCGTTCGCCAAAGGCTTCCGGGACTCCTCGCGGCTGACGGACATGGAGAGGTACAGGGGATTCTGGGTCCTGCGCCGTGTGTTTACTCACGATAAGATACAAGAGTGTGTGTGTGTGTGTGAGACCGCTGCTTTACAGAAGCTACCGTGTTTATATGTCTATGTGTATCTTTCTTTCCTCAATAGTCATTTTTTCTTTTACATTCTTCGTTTTTTTTAACCTCTTTCCATATTTTCTTTCTTTTGTATTGTATCTTGTTTCTTTCCTTTTCTTTCTGTTCCTTCCTCCCTCTGTCTTTGACTCTTGCCATTCCTTCTGACCCGGTCGTCTCCCTCATTCTTCTTTTTTTATTTATTCTTTTGTCCTTTGCATTTTTCTTGTCTTGTTTTGAGTATTTAGTTTCTCTCTAGTTTTATACAAACGTTTACTTACCTTCTTTTTCCTCTCTTCCGGTCTTCAACCTTTTCATTCTCATATTTCTTTATTTTGTGTTTTTTCCTTATCTTCCTCCCATCCTCCTGTATCCTATATGATGTCTTCCCTTCTCTTTCTTTCTTTCCTTTCTTATCTTTCCTCCACGTCAGCTCTCCATCTTGTATATCTCTTCTACGTCATTTGATTTAATCATCCTTGTCTTTGTCTTTTCTTTGCCTCTCCATTTATTCTCTATTAAGTTCATGCTGTTTTACGTACTGTACCATATTGTGCATAACACATCGATGCCACACACACACACACAGACAGACAGACAGATACACACACACACACACACACACACACACACAGTTACAAATCCCTGTCCAAAGGATTTTTATTGACGCTGCCAAAACACACACTTCTCATAATTCCTGATTCCGGCACTACGGCCAAAATCAGCTGACAAAATCAAACCATCTGCTCATTTCCCTCAATCGAACAATCTGAAGCAGAGACGTCCAAATCTGAGATCCAGACACCCCCCCCCTCCTCTTCCTCCCACCCCCTCCTCCTCCTCCTCTTCTTCTTCTGTGTCTTTCTCTTTTTGAGGGCTGTGAATTAGACCTGATCAATTGATCTTCGGGGAGCTGCAGAAATCACATTAGTCTGGAGTCGGCCACTGCACTAAAACACACTGTAATTCAATTGACTGCAGTGACTGATAGAAACCAGCATGCAGCCCCCCC
>CALSBZ010004033.1:73173-91358 GCA_943591055.1 Gobionotothen gibberifrons
GGGGGGAGGTGGCAGAGACAGTGGGTGAAACTGGTAGGCTTTCGCCTGTTTGGGGATTTTATATCCAGTATATCCAGTATGTTAACACTACGTAAACGGGGCGGGACATTCATGTGATTGGTTGTTGGTTGCGGGGCTCGAATAAAATCCCCAAGCTTCAGACACGCCCAGCTCCAAGCTTTTTTTGAAGCTGTAGTGTAAGCCGCGATGTTCAAAGCGTGGGGGAAAAGTAGCAGCTTATAGTCCGGAAAGTACGGTAATCTCATTATTGCTATTTTTAACTAATCAGTATCGAGCAAACAATATTAGTCTTAAATAAATAGTAATTTCATGTTTATTTATTTGGTGACTCTATTGTAATTAGTTAGTTTGGGTATTTTTCAGATGTAAAAACAACAACAATGTAGCCACTATATTTCTACCATCGGCTGCCATGCTTTCCAAAATTCAGCATCAACCATGGAGAATGAATCCTGTCTGTAAACCACTAGTTTGTTTTATTTATGGTGTATATGGTAAACCGTGTATATAACACTAAGAATATTCAGATGACTGCATGCAGAGTGTTTCTGACCCGCTTCTGTTTGCATGGTTCAGTTGTGGAGAGGATCGACTCCTGTGCCTCCATGTACAGCAGATCTATCCAGGGTCACCACGTCTGTCTGCTGGTCAAAACTGTGAGTGAACCAAAGAACCTTTTTATCCTCTGCAAATTCAGATTTTCATAATCTATTATTGTAGTTTCCTTTTTTAAAGTAAACTTAGATTGTGAGCTTGATTCTCTCTCTCCTCCCAGTCTGAGCAGACGGTGTCCATTGACGCTAAATGTGACGAGCCGACGCTGCTCGGGAATGTGCTGGATGAGATCAAGCAGACCTTCTCTCAGTGCTGATTGTGTCCGACAGCCCCAGGGTGCCCCCCCCCCCCGACCTCTCCATGCCACCCAACCTCCCCCGCTGCAACACAACATAATCATGTTACGAAACACTGCGGCTGGCACTTCCAGTATCGCCCTATTTATTAGTCCTCAGATTCGCAAGATTTCTATCCCCTTACCTCCTTCTTTTCTGTTGTTGCGCTGAGCTCTGTGGTCACTCCCCAACACTCGATGTTGTTTTACAGACTCACTGTGTAAATGCGCACCGTCTTCAACGCACTTTCATCTTTACTTCCTGGTTCCCTCTGACTGTAATGAGCTCCTTTTTCTGGATGCCCTGTGTCCTCTGCTCCTCCTACACTCTGTCGGCAATTCACTCTGTGACAGTCATGTAATGTAACGTTGAGAACTGGACTTTTGCTGTTGATGGTTGAAATGTGATTTTACTGTTTTGCAGTTCTTTTTTTTGTCTTTTTGGTTTGTTTGTTTTTGTGTCTCTTTTTATTTGTCTGAAACCTGTCTGCGCCTTTTGTCCCGCCCCTTTTCTCTCTGCCCTCTCCACATCAGTGTCTGTGCTGCTCGGCTTTGTAGACCATGTGACGGACGTTTCTCAAACTGGAAAATGGGGACTCTAACCTCCTCACAGTAGTGGGGAGATGTAACCAAAGCTACATATAAGGCATGGATTTTAAACTTCTTTCAGAGCCGTTGCCCTACTTGCCTTTTGGCAAGGCTCAGAGCAGATCTGCTGGTGTTAGTTCAACACCATCCTTGTGATTAGTACAGTAGATGAGTGGTTTTGCTCTGTGCCTTAGCTGTGCAGTCTGACCTACTAGAGCCCCCCCTCTCTACCCAGTTGATCTGCTCCCTAACCGACTGTGCTAAGCTGCAGTTTGACCCCCTAAGAACTTCCAACATATCATTCCTCTCTAAAATCAAATCAATTAATTTGAAGGTATCAAAATAATTACATTTAACCCCAGAGTAGAAGTGTGCAGTCCAACATGAGTTTTCTGGACAGTCCCACCTTTATCAGCCTCCTCTTCAACTCACAGATGGATTTGTCAGTTAAATAGAATATGTTATTTTACTGTAATACCCAGAAGGATACTGTTATTTCTATGAAACTGATATGGTGCTGAGGGCCTTCATTTGTGTCACCACGTGGTAAAGTCAGGGACAGAATAATCTGGCATGAAGCGAGCTGCCCACGTTACATCGCTGTTCTGCCTCCTTTCTATGGGAAAGTCAAATTTGCCTGGCTAAGAGATGAGAAAGTTACACTAAAAACCTTTCTTTAATGTTAAACCATTCAGGTTGCAAGTTGTTCTCTGCAAGCAGAAACTGTTAAGTGGTTTCAGGTTACGTTTCAATCAGTATTAGGCAACATGGCTGCCAATGAAAGGGAGCCTCCACCCTGTAAACAGCTGCTCCGTCTGTCTTCATGTGGAATTATGTGAGACATTAACACCTGTGCCACTTTGACTAGCATCGCAGTAGCTTTACTGACATCCAGATAAACCCCAATGTTTCCTTTCCCTTCAGAAACTGCCTTGCCGTTTTTTTGTGCATTGACATGATGATAAACATGAATGGGCCATTTTAATTTTTAAATGGCTACCTCTTGTTAATCTCTGAGGTACTTGTGATGTTTTACTTCACGTCTGAGGTCACTACCCGGTCCAGCACGACTTAACCTTCTAGTAGCAAGATAAAAACTGACTCAGTAGCGTCTCTGAACACACGTACTGGTAAGGCCCTCTTCATTTCTGTCTGCTATTGTTGATAACGACTATGATAATGATGTCTGTGACCTGCAGATCAGCTCAGCCATTCCATGAGATCTTCTGTCCTGTAGTTGAGTCTGAATGCTGAAGTGATCCGCTGTATTTCAAGACTGTCAATAGAAAATAAGTATGTATGTATTCCCTGTTCCTGAAAATGACTGATAGAGAACCTGCAAAAAAAACAATTCCCCTAATCATCCATTGTCCTGATTCTGATAATTATCCTGTGCATATTTGATTAAAATGTGTATATTGCATGATTAGGAATGTACACTTTTTATTTCTGACATGCTTACAAAGAGAAACTTGTCATTCCAGTTTGTCCTTTTTCTTTATAGTTTTTTTTTTAAAGAAGTTTACTTGACCATTCTCTATTTTTGATGGTATTGTGTTTTTATCTACAAGTTCAGACAATTAAAAAGAAAAAAAAGTGATATCGTTGAATGTTTTAAATTATTAAACACAGGGGAGACGAAAGGGGGTTATAGTTGGTGTCATTACACTAAGGGCATGGGGCTCCCTATAATAAGTGGAATAGAACAGGTCATGTGAAGCAGTGTACTGAGAGGCAACCCACTCTGTCTTAATTTTCTGTTGGTTCAGTTGTAGTGAGTTATAATACCAAGTTTGGCTTGTGACATATACTCTGGTATGACTCTGACTTTGGAAGGTCCTGTCTTTTTATTTCTCCATATTCCATTATCAAGCTGTACAATGTAAAATGTTTTAAAGGGTACAACATAAATTATCTACATTCCCTTTAAAGAAAGTCCACCCAAATAAAAAAATAAAGGCTTTAAGAAGCTTCTGTTGTACTTTTTGTGTTTTTGTGAACCACATATATATTGTTTTATCTACTGTTTGAACAGATTGCTCACATAATAATGCGTGTGTTGAGGTGTGGTGTTTTTGTATATTTTAATATGTATAACACGAGAGAATGTAACTTGGCACATTATCACTCAAATGTGTTATTACTTAGACATCTAGCTGCATTGCTTTAAACGTCAATTCCCAGAATGCCTTGCGTGTAAGCAGAAGTAATCGACCCCCATAATGACTGACAGCGAGCAGCTGAGTTTAGTAAAGTTCAGCTAACAAAGCCGAGAGTTTTCCTTTTATAGATGTATGTAGAATTAGTTTATCTAACTTTAAATGTAGCTTGGACCACCTTTTTTATGTGTGATAGAAACAACACTCAAACGAGGAACCGTGCTAGCTTTCGTTAGCATCACTAACAAGCTAACCAAACTGGTTTTCCTGTGTGTGCTTTCAAAATAAAAGCTTGTGAATTTAATATATTTTTGAGAATAGGTTCATTTTCAGGTGCAAGTAATTTGGCATCTTTCGCTAGGGGATGCCTTTTATCTAGACTAGAGCTTAGTTCCAACAGAACAGCGATTTTTATTAAACAAAAAAGAGAACACACTGGGGTTTAGATATTTAGATAGGGGATAGATGATAAATACTTTATTCATCCCAAATAGGGTTTGTGGGTGTTGTCAAGCATTACACACGAGTTACAATTTAACATCCAAGGTGAATTTCGGAGCTGTATAATGTGTTCCACGTGTTCCAACTTGTTATTGCTATTTTATTTCTACTTCAGAAATATTTTAGATTGTTTATTTCTTGTGTCTTAATTTCTCTTATGTACATTACCTTGTTTTTCATCCTGCTGCAACGCAAACATTTCCCAAATTGGGATCAATAAAGTACTTATCTATCTATCTATCAACAATATTTGTTCAACCAGATTTTTAAAAAGGGCCTTATTTTGAAAGCTGTACCGGAAGTGCAACATGCATGGTATCTGACTTTAACAGCAGGTTCAGATGGACGTTAATAACTGGGGCTCCCCGGGACTGTTCACAACAACGGAGGAAGCCGCACGAGCTCTGACCAAATAAAGACCCGTTTTCAGATCCTGTTTTGGAACCAGACTAACGGAAACCAACGGAAACTCACGTTCTTTCTCCACTGATAGCCATTGTTTGTTCGTAGCTAGCTTTGTCCTTCTTCCCCGTCACAGCTGTGGTGGGTTGCTGATATATTTACACAGATCGTTGTAGGAATATGGCTCAGCATGGACACCATGTAGCCAGTTCCCAAAAAGCCCTGATGCTGGAGATGAAAAGTCTCCAAGATGAACCGGTCGAAGGGTTCAAAATAACTTTGGTGGACGAGTCGGACATGTACAACTGGGAAGTGGCGATATTCGGACCCCCGAACACACACTACGAGGGTGGTTATTTTAAGGTGAGTAGCTAATGTTAGCTAGCAGTCGCTCTATTGTTCTGTAGCTGTGAGATTTAGCCTGTGTTTAAGTAGTTTACTCATGGAGAAGAACCCAACGGTTAACATTGGCCTCCAAGTTACGTCTTCGTGAACAGCAGGTAACAGTTTAAAACGTTACATTAGATAATTGGCAGTTGTTCTTTATTACTCGGATAAAACAGGCTCTACTGCTTTGTTTAACTTTAAATACACTCTACTCAATCAGCATTATTACGTTTTCAAGCTTGAAAACATTACAACTTTCCCCATGTGTCTTTATGTATACTGAATACTGGGATTGATTAAGGCCCTTTATTTTATCTGAAAGTTAGCCAATGTGGTAAGAAGATATTTTATTCAAGTTAAAGTAGAAATACCAAAGTGTAGGAATACTCTGTTACACGTAAAAGTCCTGTACTCATTGTGTTACTCAAGTAAAAGTCCATATGCAGATTGCCCCATTTCCGAATCAAATACACCATGCTTTGATTATAGTTATTGTGTTTATCATAGATGGTAAAAGTGGAACTAGTTTTAATCACTTTATTTACTGCTCAGTAGCCTGTAAATGTAATCCAGGTGTAACTAAAGTCATATGTAAGTGATTATATGCAAAGTAACTAAAGGTAGTGCAGTAAAAGTACATTATTTACCTATGTATTGTTGTAGTCTAGAAGTACAAAGTAGCATAGCAATGGAATTACTCAAGTAAAGTACCCATACAGTACTTAAAATTACAAATTAGTTGCATTACATAAACTGTAAATAAACTCCACTCAATCAGGATTAACACCTTTTTTTACCCTTAATACAAACATAACAACTTTTTTATTTCATATGTCCTTTTTTATTTATTTAAACTACTTAATTTAGGTCATTTATTTATGGTGACATTTAATACATGATCATGTTTTAATATGAAACACAAGATGGTTAGCATAGCCACCTCAAGCCTTAACGTTACTATGATAACCTTTATCATTCATCTCCCTCATTTAATCAGTTCCTTGGTGTTTTTAAACAACATTTTGTACTTTTAATATAAATCTAATCAATCCAAGATGTATGTCACTTTTGAAATGAAGAACATACATCTAAGCTTATCTAAGTTATGGTAACTGAAAAGACGTTTAAATTGTTTTTCTTGCACTCTTCCTCCCTTGAGAGTGGAGATGCAGATGTGTGTTCCTGTTTGAGTGTTATTGACGTAGAGGGTTGGCACTTTACAAAGCAGCTGCTGATTTGTGTTTTTTAAATGTATTTTCAAGGCTCCGTGGCCCTTGACCTTATAACAACTGCTTGTTTTCACGGTTTTGGTCCTTTGGAGTTACAGTACCTGGTTACCAACTCACTTTAAGTCTCAGTGGAAAACACACACCTACATTGTAAATATAGAAAAGCACATTGTTGCCATAGCAGAGCTGTTGATTAGTCATAAACCTAATGAACATGTAAACATCAACGTCACACATTGCAAAGCACTGAATGGATTGTAGCTCACCCGAGGCCTATGCTAATGTTGTTATTCATCCTCTTAAAGTAGTTTGATTTATTACTTCGTCTGGCGAATTCAAATAAATTCCTCTCACTGCTGCTTCAAATTTGTCCTACATTGTTTTATTAGATATCAAACGTAGGATAATGAGTCTTTTTTTATTATTGAGGAAGCATGATGGTCTGTCTTTGTGATCTAACGCCAATAATAATGTAGGTAAGGACCCAGAGAATACACTTAATTCGTCTTTGAGTTACAATAACAACATACTATATTGGTACACGGTCTCTTTACAAGGGTTTTTGTTGTAGTCTCATAATGCTAAGCCCCGCATTAGCCATAGTTGTTTCCATATTACAGCTCAACTGTAATGTGTATCAGTGAAGGATCCCACTGTGTTCAGATTATCCAGCATATACATAACTGCTCTGTGTAAACCGTCACTACAGCCGTACAATGTTTTTGTTTTTCCAGTTCTTGAGAAGCGTATTCATTTAGCCTCTGGTGTTTTTGGGGCCTGTGAATACAAGCACAGGCCCAGCGACCGTAGATGGAGCTCAGTGTATCCGTGTGGGTGCTGCTGTGTACAGGATTCCTTTGTCGGGCCAGGAATGCACAGCCCGGCTGTGAAATCCACCGCATGGTTGTGACTCATTGTTCTCTGCTGGGTTTCCATCCAACCAGTTTGCCTTATTCCCACAAAAAAGAAAGAGAATCCCACCCTGTTCTGATTCAGGTTACCCAAACAGCCCTGACCTGCTGCAGCCTCCGGTTCACCTGAAACACGGCGGCTGAACGACGTCATATACGGAAACCTGGCTGAGTCAGGTGTTCTTTTTTCGTGGGTGGTGCTCTCAAAGAGTCACACCATCACAAATATATCAGAACTGCAGAAATATTGCAGTATCATTCAAAGAACATTAGATAACTGTCCTTGATCGACAATAAGCAGGTCGTGTTTATATGGTCACCCTCAAATTGTAAAATTCTTGTGAACTGGTTATGGTGTGTGTAGATACAACATCTATTGTACGCATGTCTGGATTGGAGAGTGACCCCGGCCTCCGTATTAATTATTGTGGAGTTTCTAGGTTTAACAGTCTGTAAAGCACTCTCTGACAAATGTGTAATTTCTTATATTGGTCTATATAAATGAAATTGGATTGACCTCAAATGTGATGGGTTCTGATAGGATGTCCGAGGGTCACATACAGAAAAATATACGAAGGGCTGGGCCACTCTCACTAGAGGTATATTACCTCATAAGTTCAGTTATAAGTTAGCAAAATCAATCAAATGTAGGATGTATTTCAAGCTTCTCAATAAGTTATTGGGCTTTTTTCTTATCAACTAAGATTTGTTAGAAAATGTTTCCAACTTGAATTGACAGAATTTATCTTTGAAAAGCGGTCTTATTAACACATGAATACTACTTTGTAATGTATTTTAACATTTATAGTTGAGAAGTACAATATAAGACAAGCACAAGTATCATTTGTGGGCCATATTCTATTCTACTTTTTGAATTCAAAATGGCCCCCGGGCCGTAGTTTGGACACCCCTGGCCTAGATGGTAACCCTGCTAAATTTTAAAAGGTTATTCAATGGTTAAGGTTAGGACAGGTTGTGCATCAGCAAATCTCACGAGAGTTTTCACAACGTTTTTGCAATTGATTCAAAGTAATTTTCCGACTATGTGTTCATGAGCAAGTGGTTGTATGAAAACAACATTGAAGATGTGTTGAATGTATTTATTAAGAGGGATTTAACACCACATTGATAGCCGAGGCGTACATTTTTCAAGCCGAGATTTATTTTGGGACAACATTCCGACACTACGTGAATGCGGTACAATTACCAATTTCTCAATGCTAACGGAAGAGAACAACAGTTGTCTATCTGCCACGTGATTTGGGTCCGCTCCAAAATGTCGGTTCTTTCTTGGCCCATGTTACACCCTTTCGCCAAGTTTTTATGAAATCAGGCCGCAGTTTTACAGGCAAACTGAGCCAAGATAATACATTGATCATTGACATGTTGGTCTCACAGGAGCTGATACTGACTAGGGTTGTAACAGTGTGGTGGTTATCATACCATGTACAGTTGGTTATCTACTATATTTAAAAAGAAAATGACATAAGTGTGAGTTACAGGTACAGACAGGAGTCCCTACCAGATAGGCTATATATAACATGCTATAGTTCTGCTTTTTGTTCAATATTATAATTCGGTTCTCATTCCTTTTTAGGGATCATTGTAATTGATGACAATAATAGTGTAAAGCTCTAGGTTTTTCTTAGATGGTTGTTCTGCTAGGACAATCTCACACCGTTACCCCCATTAATACTGGCATTCATGAATTGTTTCTGAGACCTTTCCAAGCTGAAGGTCCTTTGTGTGTGTGTGTCATGTGAAGTATCCCTTCAGGCTCAGAGTGTGTGAGGATTCCTGGCAGAAGGCCCGTCTGTCCCGCAGCCAGCAGTGGTCCTGGGACACGTTTGAAGCAGATTGTCTGTGTTGTTTTCACCCAGAGTTCGGATTTACAGGAGTGTTCTCGCACTGACTCGCTGTGTGTGTTGTTGTTGTTGTTGTTGTACATGTATGTATTTGCTTTTGTTGTTTAATACAGAGTTAATCTGGGGTTTAAATATCTACTTTAACTGGTCATTATTATGGCTGCAATTAACAATTCTATTATGTATTGATTTATCTGCTGCTTATTCTCTATTTTCCTGCTGAGTTTACTGTCGGGCAGCAGGAAAACAGAAAGATGGACAGTGCTTTCAGTGTTTCCCCTAGGATGGAGTCATAGCAGCGGTGCTAAGGCACGCGGGCCCAGCTAAATGTGAGCACGGAGCGTGTGGAATTTTTGTGTGTGCGCATGCGAAGTGCGCCCCGCCAATATGTTTCTATGTGTCTGCCAGCACAAGAAAGGATCTTGAGGCCTAGTACATACTGTGGCAATATCTCAAGATTTAGCAAAATACACCTTTATTGAACATACAGTAACACAAATACTACAAATACACATAACAAACAATCAAAAAGGGTTGCCACTTATTATTATTTTAATAAAAAATAATGTTTTAATATATAGCCGCCGCTATTTGTATATAGGGGAAACACTGGCTTTATATCCAGATATTTAAGGTCACAATGAGGTACAACAGAAACAACTGTACTACTGCGGAAGAGCCTGGGGTCTGTGAAAATAAATGTGTGACCGTTTTTGAAGATCTGCTGTGTCAGCACCTGGCAGCTTTAATTATGCTTTTTGTTGCATGTAATTCTGATGCAACTCCAAAAATCGTATGCAATGGAACATCTTTCATATCGCACTCAAGTGGTTTTCTCCTGTGGCTTCAAAACACTTGACAAACCACGTCTTCACAGCAAACATGAAACAGAGGGGTGTTGCCCTCTGCTTTTGGCCCGGGCCTGTGTGTGTTTTCCAGACAATCAGTCAACACTCGGTTCTGTTGAGGCTGGGTGGATGCTTTGTTACGTGTTACGTGCGGTGGAGGGGCGAGGGCCGAGCTGTGGGACTCATGTTTCCCCCTCTGGCTGTGTCACAGAGAAACGAGAGCAGGGGCAAAGCAGTGGGAATACAGAACCTGCCATACAAGAGCAGACGGGCCCTTCCTCCAGAGTGGTGCCTCTTTTGAATGCAGAGCCTGCTGTGAATAGAGGTGAGCGTGAGGCCCCAGTAGACAGTTATAACCGTCCCCTGAAGCCCACGTGTGCTTTTCCTCTTCCTGTAAGGGGCCACCAGTGAAGTGCCCTTTAACACAAAGCTGTACAAGTTGTTTGTTTTGAAAGTCCCATTTCTTGCGTTTGTAGGGATTGGACGATATAGGATTTACTCAGGATGGCAATAAAAACACTTGATCATGGTGAATTTCCATTATCCAGATACAGGAATTATCGTTAGACCCTTAGGGCCTTTGCACACCATTGACGTGACCAATAAACAACACGCCCAACGCGTAACACTCCTTTGAATATGACGACTGTTATGGTTAAAAAAGTTTGGTGTGCACTGCCTTTGTCAAATGTTGGGGTGTAACAAAACTTGTTTCGCACCACAGAGTTGATTTTAAAGATGAGATTTGTTTGTTTGTGCAATGCCGAGATCTCATGACCTTTATTCTATTATTTATTCTCTAGTCGAATCTCAGGTTTAACATGAATTATAACGGTGCTATAACGGTCTGTTTGCATTGACAAGATGTGCTATTCACGCGGCACACCTGATGGTGGGTGTTATAAAAGATATTCCATAATCGGTTTTCTTCATATTCTTTATGTATTTTTCATTGTTTGTTCAGTATTAAAGGTCCAAGAAGTCCCACAATTGAATTTAATATTCATTTGACATGTTAACTATATCGTAAATCGCTTCATGGGAGTAATTGTGGGATAATACATTTTCAAAGTATCACGATATGTATCGGTATCCGTATCCGTATCGTAAAAAAGTCAACGATATGCATCCCTACCACAGAGCCCCCAATTTGATATTTTCTAATTGTGAATGAATATAGACGTGACTCAAATCGTTCATAACGTGATTGTATGATGCCTTTCATTTGCAATGCAAAAGCCCAGACTACTGTTGCTATGAGGGTTAAGTCTAAACCAGGAAATGACGCTTCAGTATTTGATCCTTTCCTTCTCATAAACTATAACCTTCTGAGTTAATGAGGTGGGGGACCGCTGGGTGCCAACATGATAATCTCTGGGACCTCCATGTGTGTGTTAGTGTATGGAATTTGCTGTACACAAGGACTTCGGTGTGTGTGAGGATAAGGTCTCTAGGGAAGAGCTGCTTAGGGAGAACTGAACGATTTGTTCTGTTCAGGGTCTTTGCATTGACCTGGTTTACTTCTCCTTGCTGTCACTTTGCACACGGTGGGCACGTTCACTCTGTTCTCTCTTCAAGGCAGCGTTTTAGCGCCCAATCTAAAAGACATTTTCACAGAGATCTTCTCAGTAAGGAGTCTTTTTTTTTTGTGCATGCTTGGCAGGAACCTGGCTTCACTTCAAATGAGCTCTTCAGGGTTGCTCACCTCCTGACTGTGGATGCTGTTAATTCTTGTCTTAATCCAATTATGAGGCATGACATGCAAGTCAGCTGTAGCATCTTGAAGCAAGTGCATTGAAGATAGCACTTTGTGATGGGCAGAGAGCTTTTTGAGCTTGTGTTGTGGAGACACTGAGAATGAAGAGAGTGGGAGTTGTTTGGTAAAAGCTCATATGTACTGTAACAGGAATAGATCTATTCAATGCACGGAAATGATCTTTTGGAATTAGAAAGCTGATTCTGGCCTTTTAAGACCCTCTTGTATCCTTCTTTGTTTCTTTTATTCTGTCTACTTACTGCTGCAGAGCAAAGCCAACCAATCATCCACCTCCATCACACTTCTCTCCTCCATCCCTCCGTCTATCCAGGGTTTGGTGTCACCGGGGTGGGCAGGTCCACCGTTTCATTCCTGACCCCGGGAGGCCTAGTCCTCACGTCAACAATTGTCACAAAGTATCTTTTTCTATGCCTGTTTTTGTACCTTTTTGTCCACACGTTAACAGCGTTTGAGGTTACAAAGGACCTTTTGTAAAACTGTGTACGGGGGTTTTTGGCTTGTATCGTCAGTTTGAGCCACCATCTTCTTTTGTGATGTGTCACAAATGAGGCAACATTTGGTGTAATGACAGGCGTTGACAATATAGTGCTGTGTCTCATCTGGCCAACAGATATTTGTTTACACATAATAAATGTATAGTCATTTATCAACTATATTGAGAAACAGAGTGGTCATAACGTGCAACGTCCCCAGTTTTAGACCCGTCGTGTGGCCCATCCCGACCCCTGGCCTTGACGGTGCTTCAAAGGTTTATTTGCATTTTCATTTTGAACAAAAATATTATTTTATCCATCTTGTTTTTTATATTTATATATATATTAGGGCTGTCAAACGATTACAAATTTTAAAAGATGTACTACAGCAAAAGTATTCTCCGTCGGGACTTCCTGCAACAACACCACGCCGTTATCTTGATTCTGATTGGCCAGAAGACATTATCAAAGATGTTCTATTGAGAAGATGATCACTACGTGACAAAAGTTTTCAAAACCGTTTCTAGTCTTCGGTATTTCCAGACAAGTGGCTACTGAAATCAATCTTACTAACTGCTGTCTGTGCAATTTACTCCGCGAGTTGGCGGACTTTATTTTGTTTACTTTAACATCATTTTTCATGGTGGGGTACTGGGGCTAAGCCATTTCTTGGTGTGGCTGTAGCCTACCCCAGCCATACCCTGGCGCTGCCACTGGTGGGATGTATGGGGCGGGCCATTCTGCGCATGCGTTAAATATTTTAACGCAATTCATTCAAAAAATTAATTACCGCCGTTAACGCGATCATTTTGACAGCATTAATATATATATATATAAATAATAAAGGATGTTTTGGGGTCTCCAATATGGCTTGTTGTAACATATCCTTTGCCTGGATAGACCTCACAGACCTTTTGCTTTCAATAGTTTTAAATCTGTAGTTTTTTCCTACTATAACCACAAGGAACACACATTTGTCAGTTCTTCCCCTGCCTACTGGCTGAATTGTGTTTCATACTATCATGGAGCTCTAATGCTTACTGTATCCATTGCGTGGTATACAGTTTGTGAAATTGCGTTAAAAGGAATACGGTTTAAAGGCTCCTGGTAAGCTGCATTGTGAAACCGTGCTCCTACCCTCTCAAAGGGATCAATGCTTATCCTTAATGCATATCCCCACCTTGCTGTAGCTTGCATTCAGACTGGCAGGATTGTGATGATTGGAGCTATGTTATGGCAAGTGTTGATGCCTCATTAGACATGGGACGATTTGGGGGCTTAATTCATAAAAGCGACTATTTGGAAACATTTTCCTGTGGGTCACCAAAGAGATGGTTTTTTTTTGGTGTCATATCCTTGATTTTCAATCGTGTCTTGTATCTAAGATATCGTTTAGAGTTGGATAATGACACTGGATTGATAAACGGTGCTTTGCTAAAATAATTGTTTTTTGATGTCTGGGACTTTCCAGCTTCTGAAGAGCATTTCATTCACACGCTATTTTCTTGGAAGGCAAACTTGGAAGCATAAACCACCGTTTCTACTGGGAATTACATTTACCCTTATGCCCTCTATGTATTTAACACCATTTCCATCCCCTTTTGAATTGCACCAATTTAAGTTCATCTGAATCACCACGGTTTGTTGGACATGATTATCTTCCAAGCCAGTGGACAGATTTCATCATGATGTGGAAATATTGTTTTGGAAGACAAACTAAGCTCTCACCGTTGTTCCCTGGCCCTTGTCCCCCCCCCCCCTGCTGGCTGCTATGGGTTGCACTGTTTCCAGCCTGTAATGTGTACAGCGTTGGCTTGCACCCTGCACTCTGAAGGGCTGCCAGCTTTCTGGCTGGGTCAGGCAGACCCAGGGATTTAGCTTTTTTTTTTTCCCTACAAGCGTCATTCTCTCAGGCCTGGGTCAGTGTTTCTTCCCTGCTCTGGTTTCATATCATGGGAGTCGTTTATTTAGCAATTCAGGGCCAAAAGAAGGACATACTGAGTGACTCCCTTTACAGGCCTTGAAATGCAGCAATCAGATAGCACTGAACAGTTTGGTCTGAGTGTTGACTTTTTCCCCGTTACATCCAGCCTGGTTTTAATGCCACATTGCGGGATGAGACCTTAATGTTAAGCACAGTTATTATATGGAGCACAACCCCTTTTTTATACAAAGTGAAATCCCCCCCACTCTCCCCTCTGCCTCCGCTCGTCGGCTCACTGTGGCGAGGACCAGCAGACCATGCCGAATCAGCAAATGTGAGCAAGTGTGTGTATGTATGTGACGGTGGTGGTGGGGGGGGGATAAGCAGAAGGTTTCATGCAGTGAGTGACGTGTGTAATCAGTGCAGTCGGTGTGTGTGTGTGTGTGTGTCCCGTCCCACCCATTGCACTCCTTCTGTAACGGGAGGAGGGGTCCGCCACACACAGGAGCATTTATACAGTGTGTGTGGGGGGGTGGTGTCAGCGTTAGGACATATAATAGCAGAACACGGGTTTGAGCAGTGGATTGTCTTGGGTTGCAGTGACAGCTGGAGAGGACAAACCCCCACAATGTCTCTATACCAACCCAACCCCCCCCCTGCACACTCGGCAGCTGAATGCACTGAAGCCTCCACCCTGCCTCCACACCATATTATATTACATTACACCGTCATTAGCTCCTCCTTGCCCAGCCACCTCCATCAGGTTTGCCATGACTCTTCAGCTGCTATTTATAGCCTCTCCCAATCACGATTGATGCTCCTCCTCTGCATGGTGGAGGTCTTCATTCTGCAGCTGCTTGTTGACACCAGTCCTGCAAGCATAGGTCTTTGTGGAGAAAAATGTGGGAATGAAGCACTCTCTCCTAAGCAGCTGTGTGTGTGTGTGTGTGTGTGTGTGTGTGTGTGTGTGTGTGTGTGTCTATGTGTGTGTGTGCAAGTCATCGTACAGACTTGCATTCTGCGACCACAGGCAGAATAGTTTACAACACACTGTATGTTTTCCCTGAGCAAATGTACTTTACTTGAGTATTGTCACTTTATGCTACTCGATACTTTTACTTATAAACGTTGAACTTGTTACTCCACTACATTTATTTGACATATTGAGTCAGGGTCAGTATAAATGTATTCAAATAAACCCCACCTTTACCAAGTTAAACAGTGAAGTGATGAACACATTAAAAGCACCAATCGTTTTAATTAAAAAATATCTAGTGCTTAAAAAAGCCATTTAGAAAATGATTTTATTGAAAAAATAGTTGTATGTATTGATTTAAATTGACATGCATCCGCTAAGAAAAATAGTCTGTTGTTACTGTTTGAACTAACGTAGCAACGGCAGGAACTGCTTCGATAGCGTTTTTGAGGAGCTTTTTGATTACAGATTTGAAAACATCGTTGCTTGCTTTAAAAGTAGCACAATTCATTATGTCAAACCGTGGAAAGTATCTAGATATCCCTGCCCAAAGTCACTGGCAACTGAATATGTGTCGTCGTTTGATGTCTATGTCTGGACTGTAAAAAGGAGGGTTTCTGCCCCGTTACTTCTCTTCTTACTTCTATAAGAATAAAAAACAGAGGACGGAGATCTCTTTTTCTCCCCCTCATCTCCCCGCTGCAGCCCAGCAGCTGATCTCAAAGCACGCTCCCCTCTCCTGCAGGGGGGCGTGGTCAGTTGCAGCTCACAGAATCAGCCCTCTGCAAAAACAGGGCTGGAAAGAGCAAATAGAGCGAAATGAGGCATGGCTAAAATGCAGGATCTGTTTGGTATTTTGAAAGAAAAACTATATTTATATACTTTATATAGGTATGGCCCTACAATATATGTTTCAAATATAGCATGATGGGTCACCTTTTTAATTAAAAAATATCTGGTGCTTAAAAAAGCCATTCTGCATAGTAATCAAAGTATTTTCTAATGCTTATACTTTTTTACTTAAGTACAATTTTAAATGCAGAACTTTGACTTGTAACAGAGTATTTTCACACTGTAGTATTGCTACTTTAACTTAAGTAAATAATCTGAGTACTTCTTCCACCTCTGCATTTAAGTAAAGTTGGATCTTTTGACCTCGTCAATCATTTACTAATGACCACATAACAGAGGGGTTGTGGAATGTTCTTCTGATACTGCATGGGGGTGAAGCTCCATGCAGCAGTGTCAATAACATCAAACTTCACACGATTCATCTCAGAGAATAACAACTCAACCAATTACGAAAGGCAGCCCTGGGAAATGGAAACTAACAAAGTGAAGAAGAAATACGGCTAAATGTCCAGGAAGCCCAGTCCACAGCCGCTAACTTGTGGTTTAGATTCCTGCTGGAAAACCTGAACACTTTCTTTATTACCACTAACCACAAGTCTAATATCTCAACAATCCTGCGAGAGGGAGTGTGGATCAGCTTCTGGGGACCATGCATGTGTTTTTAAATCCACATAAAAGTACTTTTTGACTTTTAATCTCATAGATTCTACACCTGAAATCGTCCCAGTCCACTCCTGACCTGTTCTATGTTAAATAAATAACAAGTATGAACAAGAAAAATGACGTTGAACTTACATTGGTTCAACTTCGCATGACTAACACAACAGATGTTGTTCATGTTTCACAAGACGTTATTCACAGTGTTTACAAGCAGAGTGCTGTGCGTCTGTCAGCCGGTGGGAAAGGCTTCTCCCACGCAGCGAGCGCTTGGAAGGAAGCAGTCCTGACTCGTCTGCTGTGTTTTAAACTGCCTGCCTCTCATGTTGCTAATATGTGTCTTCTCTCGCCCTCAGGCTCGGATCAAGTTCCCCGTCGACTACCCGTACTCTCCACCTGCCTTTCGCTTCCTCACCAAAATGTGGCACCCCAACATTTATGAGGTAATTGTGAACAGTATTAATCATTGGACAAAACCTACACACACTCCTTATAGGCCCTATGAATACACTCGTGATCTATTAGCATTTGTTTAGGGTTTAGTATATGAAAACACGGGATCCTGGTTGAACTCTATTTTCCTTTTTAAGGATTTTAAATGTTTGGCAGTGGATGACTATCTTTAAACCCATTTGTGCCCACACCTGAATTTTTAAAATGCTTTATTTTGGTATAACTGGAAAGATAGGTTTACTGGATAAATGTTTGCAGAAAAATTAAATGTGTTCTTATCATACATACTTTGTGTTTGGGCACATGCAAGTAATGTTTTGCTAAATATTTCAGTTTCTAAAGAAATAAGTCTAAATATAATACTGTTAGAAAATGGCTGTCTAATAATAACAGGGAGTACAATTCAAGTATTTGATATCAATGACAAAAATCACATTAATTCACACGCATGAAATAAAAAAACTATAATAATATGGAAGACATTTAATATAAACAATTTCCACATTTTTCTCACTGACTTTTTTCCCATGTGATATAAACATTTTGAAGTTATACTGTTAAGACACTGGCCCAGAGTATGTTGTGACACTTATCCTTATGGTGCCTAATACATGAACAATGTTCTGAACATGGTTGTGTTTTCTCCCGTCTCTGTAGAACGGAGATGTTTGTATCTCCATCCTGCACCCCCCTGTGGACGACCCTCAGAGCGGAGAGCTGCCTTCAGAGAGGTGGAACCCCACGCAGAACGTCAGGTACTAAACATCCATTCATCAAGCCTAGATTATATCTTAAAGAACAAGGCTGAAATAAATAGTTACCAGGGTCACTCTACTTCTGTCACTTTACCCGTCTGGACAGACAAAATCGATGTCACATAAATACCCTTCTTCTTCTTCTTCTGCTGTCCTTATTTTCCCTGCTGCTCGTTGTCCACCGATCAATCCAGACTAAAAGCTTAACAAATCATGCAGCGATTGATGCAGCTAGTTGCTCACATTTTTACTGATTGCCGGAAGTGAGCGTCACCAAAGTGAGAAGTAATTAAAGGAGCAGTAGGTAAGTTTGAGAAACCGGCTCGAGATACACTTTTTGTTATATTCCATGGAATGCTCTTAATATCCTGATAGCAATGCATATTCTAAGAATATCCATACAAAAAATTCATCTGTGGAAGCCGTAATACTGTAAAAACTACGACCTGTCTGTCAGCCTTCAATCTCGTGCACACACACACACACACACACACACACACACACACACACACACACAC
>CALSBZ010004033.1:91368-114579 GCA_943591055.1 Gobionotothen gibberifrons
CACACACACACACACACACACACACACACACACACACACACACACACACACACACACACACACACTCGTGCAGTCATTGCGCGTGCCGTCATTGGGCGTGTTTCCCGTCTCCGGGCAGCTGTTGCTCACTCGCCAGCAGCAGCCGCTGCAGCAGGACACGTTCACCATGGCAGAGTTTGCTTCAACATCGTCTACCGGTCGCAGAAGAAAAACTGTAATGGAGCAAATTATGAAGAAAAAGAAAGTGGAAACTAGGAGAAGTCAAACCAGAGTCAATATCGGAGTTGCTTTTCAACTATGGCGACTATTTACGGAGCACACCGAGCTGATATGTAACGTTACCGCAGCCTGCCAGACGTAACATTTTTAATACATTTTCACAAAACAAACATGCTAGCTTCAAACATATAAGCACCGACAATAACTTTGTTATACATTTGTTTTACATTCATTATCATGATCTTAGGTGTTGTTTTCTTACAACTGATTGAGCCATGTAAGTCTTCACTGAGGGCATGTGCGCGTTCATGTGTGTTGGAGGAGGTGCTCTGTAGGAAGTCTGAAGGAAGGGGCGGATTCTTTTCGGTTGTGTACTTTGGAATTTTTGTGCACTCGAGCTGGTTTCTCAAACGTACCTACCGCTCCTTTAAGCACGCAATTTATAACGGCTTCAAGTCCCTAATCAAGAAAGCAACTTTAAAGGTCACCTATGATGCAAAATCCACTTCTTCATGTCTCTTCTACATCAACATGTGTCTCCTCTTCTTCATGTCTCTTCTACATCAACATGTGTCCCCTCTTCTTCATGTCTCTTCTACATCAACATGTGTCTCCACTTCTTCATGTCTCTTCTACATCAACATGTGTCCCCGCTGTGGAAAGAGACTCTGAAAGTTTCAGGAACAAAGATTCTCTCTCTTTTCGTCCTGATCCATTTCTATAAAAACCTGTCTGAAAATGAGCTGATCAGATTTTGGCCACTTTATGATGTCATAACGATGTTTTGTCTTGTGTAACCATTAGCCAATCACCAACCAAGGTAAACCCCCCCCCCACCTTATCACCTGAATCTCCTCCTAGAGCACCATTGTGTTCTTTGTAACCAAATATCTCTCAGAGGGGCGTGGGGAGGGGCTCCTTATTTTCATCTAAAGTAACAGACAGAGAATCAGCACTTTGGAAACAGGGCTGAAACAGAGGGGATTATGGGTAATGCTGCAATGATCTGTTTGGTGTTTGGAGCCAAACACTTCAGAGACATGTTCAGTATATATCTGAGACCTATAATATATTGAGGAAAAACTGTACAATAGGGGACCTTTTTAAAAACAAGGCCTATTACTTGGTGCCGTATTAGAACAAAATGTCAGCCATTTAACAGTCTCTGATAAATAATGAACATACCATTTTGAATTTCAGTGTTTAAGGATGATCATCAGTTCAGCCTGTTAGAAACTGGAGTTGTTCCAGGAGGTTGTTCATCTCCAGCAGAGACGGGTGGATGTTCTGGGGTTGAGCCGGCTGCTCGTCTGACCCTCCGTCTCTCCCCCTCCCCCTCTCCTTCTCTCCCATATGTCCTCTCTGTCTCTGCTCACTTCTTTGTCCTGCTTTCTCAATGCCTCTTGTCTCGTCTTACCTCCATCTTCCTCTGTCCTCCTCCCTAATTGCGCTCTTGTATTTTAATCCCTCTTCCAGGACCATCCTGCTCAGCGTCATCTCTCTCCTCAACGAGCCCAACACCTTCTCCCCCGCCAACGTGGACGCCTCCGTCATGTACCGCAAGTGGAGGGACAGCAAGGGCAAGGACAGAGAATACATCGAGATCATCAGGTAGGAGGAAAAAAAGACCACTTCACTCTTTATTACGGCCCGTCCACACGGTGGCGTGCGTTGAACGCTTCAACGCTTCTGCCCATTCACTTTGAATGGGGTGACGTGACGCTTTGCCAAACTGCATTGTGGGAGCGTTGCTCGCTTCAAAAGTAGAGCAATGTTCAACTTTTCAAGCGTCGACGGAAGCGTCAGCCAATCAAATCATATGCCAGTACAAGCTCTAGCCAATCAAACCGCGTGCTTGTGTGTCAGGGGCGGGACATTCATGTGATTGGTTGTTGGTCGAGTTTCACACGCCCGACGGCAAGCTTCAACGCACGCCGCCGTGTGGACGCTGCGTTAGGGTCACCATTAGCGTCCCATTAGCACTAGCGTTAGCATTGGCTGCTCTGCCTTGGGTCCACACACATACAGGCAGTTGGAGTTGATGGCTATGTTGATGGCTATGTTGATGGCTATGTTGATTAATGTGCATTGTTCTTTCTTACATAAAGGAATACAAAGATAAACAAACAAAATAACTTCTCGTTAACAATCAAGTATGGAAGTCAAACAAAAATAATAATCCTTTCAACCATCACTAAGGCAAACACAATATTAACAATCAAAGCATTCCTCATGGTTAATAACAAAATTCTACTACGAATAAATAGTAATTCATGCATAAAACACAAGTCCTTGTCCCACTTAAACTCGTATATTTCTATATCGACTTTTATTTCTACCCTTGTTTCCATGTTGTGTCGTACAAGGCAACACACAGTTCATATAATACACAGCACAGTTCAATTATAATGACAGAATCTGAAATCCTGTATACATCCCATAGCAGGGACATTTACAGCAAAGGTGCCGGAGCAGACACAAAAAGGCAAAAATAAAGAGTAGTCTACCAAATTAAGTACAGAGTAAGCACATGTAATTTAAAATTAAAATAAAGCTCACGTCCATGGTACATTTAAAAAAAGTGAAGTGGACATATAAACGTGTTGAAAAGGTATTAAATGTAATGTATGTTCAGTATAGCACAAACAGTGATTCTTGTGCTATTTCTGAGTGAAGCAGCAGCCAGAATATCTTTAGATCAATCCAAAGGCTTTTATTCTTCTTCCAATGTTTCCTTTATTGAAGAACAGCCACACTCTCACAGGGTCACCATCGAGACAACGATCTTCATCCATTTTCTATTTCCTTTAGAACAAACCATCTCCACCCCCCTCCCATCTCCTCTCCCCCCACCCCACCTTGAATAGTTTAATACAAAAATAAAACATTGATTCCTAGTTCAGATATAAAAACAGTGACAACATTTTTTATTAATAACAATAAGTAAATAAAATGGCAATATAAATATATATAAAATATATAAATATAAATGTGTAAAAATCAATCAATCAATGTCATGAAGATATCTTTTTGAACCAAAGTCAGAACAGATATTTAGTTTTGCGACTCAAAGCTTCCAGTTCTGACGCTTTCTGTTTCTTCTCCCCCCCCCCCTCCCCAAACAGGAAGCAGGTGGTGGGGACCAAGGCGGAAGCAGAGCGGGACGGAGTCAAAGTCCCGATCACGCTTGACGAGTACTGCGTCCGCACGCTGGTCCCGCCCACAGACGACGGCTCCAACCTGCTGTACGACGACTACTACGACGACGAGGAGCTGGACGACGACGACGAGGAGGACAACGAGGACTGTTGCTACGACGACTCAGGCACCGAGGACTCTTGACAACTTCCCCTTTATGCCCCTCCCCCACCACACACACCACACACACACCACACACACACACACACACACACACACACACACACACCCCTCTCTCGTCATGGACTGAACTTTAATTCCCTCCCTCGTCGTCCTCACGTCTGTCTCGTGCTCTCACGGTGTGCGCACTAAAACCCGATGCATCAAAACAAGCTGCGGTTGTTTTAGTTTTGTTTCTGACATGTTTTTCATTACGTTTTTTGAGTAGAGGTTACACATACACAGCAGCACAACGTACAGTAACAGCTTCTCTTTGTCTGCACTGATACCCGTTTAAATGTCCTGCGTCTTTACTCCGAGACCTGCTCCTTTTTGTCCAGCTTTGAACAAAGATGGCCACGTTTCCTCTCAGAGAATTTGGAGAGCCTTTTTCTCGACATCAGCGAGCTGGAATGTAACGTCACAGGTCCGATCAGATCGAGCGGGAGGCTAATTTAGAAAAAGTGTGCACATATGTGTTTTTGAAAAGCTGAGTCACTTCTGAGCCATGTGTGTGACCTCCTGTTAGCGGGCTGTTTGAAGCCCTGCCTCTTGTTCTTTTTCTTTTTGAGCCCCAGGGCTTGTGCTGCTCCAAAAGTGATCCATAAAAAAAAAGCTGTTCACACTCCCTCGTGCCTTCCCCTTCGCTCCCTGGTACCACAGATCTGAAAGACTTGTTGGAAAGACAGCAGAGGGGGGGATATTCGAGCTCACAAGGCCTCAGGTGGGGATACTGTGACTCTCAATGGGATTTATTAATAGCAGCATCTGTCTGATTCGTCCGAGGCGTGAGAGAGAGGTGTAAACTCCAACAGCCGAGCTACAAAGGTCCTGTCACGCAGCCTTCATCACACAAGCACGAGCTACTAGTGGCCTCGAAGCATTCAGAAACATCTAGCTGCTGAAATCCAATGTACTGTATTTTTTTAAAACAACCTATGCAGTCAGTGCTACTTACAGTGCTTTTTAAACGTGGCAGGAAAGCCGATAGGGAGTGTTCTAACCTGTGGAGCTTCGGACTGTCTCGGTTCAGAAGTGGACGTTTGATTTATCCATCTTCACGTCTGTTATTCTAACTCCTCCAGAGCACTGCCCTTCATCAGAGCTCGCCCCCTAGTGGTGGCTCTGAGGCTCTTGTTTCCCCCCCCCCCCCCCCTCTCCTCTGAAACGCTCCACTGGGCTGCAGCCATCTTGACTCACCTGAGTGAATGAACCCTGTGACCTCAGAGGAGATCAGGTAGCAGTGTGAGCGATGCAGACTGATGGCGGGGCGGGGCGGGGCGAGTGTTTCCAGTCCACACTGTCAGAGGCCTCTCCTAACGGGACACACGTTAACACCCAGCAGTATTTTTAACACTTACATTCTCGCTGTTTCCGTTAGATTATTGGCCGACTGCTTACACGGTGTGCTGAGGAGAAATGGGGGAAGGGTTGAGCGTGAGTTGGAGAACGGTTCTTCAGTAGATGTTTGTGACACCTTTGAGGTTTTAGATCAGGGTAGGGGTCGTGTCCAGGGACAGAAACTCCATTTCATCTAAAGCTGTTGCATTGTGAATGGGCTGAGGGGTGTCTTTTTTTCTTTTGAAGGGGGGGGGGGGGGGTTTGCTTCTTTTAATGTTTTGATGTAATCTTTTTTTTTTCAATTGTTTTCTTTCTCACATGTATTAAGTGCTACGGAAATTGACCTGATAGTTAGAAGAAACCCAGGATTGTTCATGAAAGAATGAGTTCTACTTAAATATAGCAGCATTAATCGACACCACACAGACGTATACATTAGTTATGAACACTTGTAATAATGATAATGACTGATGTTCATTACACAAACCTATGAATGACCCCCCCCTCCCCCCCCCTCCTTTTTTGTGTTAGGTTTCAGGGTGAATGGGATTTCATTATTTTTTGTCAAACTGCTGTTATTTCATCGTCTTTCCTCCCCACTCGCCCCCCCCCCGGTTCTCTGAGCTCTGTGTCGGCATCACTGAGGGATAAAAAAAAAAAAACCCGGCAGATAATTACAGAAAACTACAAGAACCTCAGGAAACGACAAACAAAAAAAACAACAACTAAACAAACAAACATCCTTTCTGGCGCCGAGTGAACCCCGGGGAGTCTCGCTGTCGGGCTTCAAAGGACTGTTTACAATCTACCTTGATATGCACATGTGGATATTTGACGATCACTTGATGTTTTTTTTTTCTTGTTTATATTTTCTTTTTTTCTTATGGTTTGTAAATCTATTTAAAATCTGAAATAAAGATCTTTATTAGATATTGACTGTTTCTTTGTCTTATTGAAGTGCAGAGTAAATGGGTTTTAAATATCTCATTTTCATTTTTTGTGTTGAATTTTAAACTGGAACGGTTTAAGGCAGGGGTGTCAAACTCAAGGCCCGGGGGCCAAATCCGGCCCGCAACTTCATTTGATGTGGCCCCACAAGAGCTTGCAAAGAATATATACGTTTATTATACGGTTACATGCCACTTTACAGAAGCAGGTTGCCCATAAACTACATGTCCCACAATGCATCTCGTTTTGTGACATGCGCACTGAAGAGAAATTATTTGCCCTGGACTTCTGCTTTCAGACGTAGTTAATTATGAAGTTATTACCCTATCCGATAATAATCCAATTCAGAGGCAATAATGTAATGCATCATTTTATATATTATATATTTATATATGTATATATTATATATTTATATAGTTACAACCGGCCCTTTGAGTGCAACCATATATGCTAATGTGGCCCGCGATGAAATTGAGTTTGACACTCCTGGGGGTTTAAGCTCCGTGAAGTGACTTGTCTCTTTTTTTCACTTGTTTATTTTCAAACCTTTTAGTGGTACCACAGAGAGGAGAGTGCATGTGGTCATCCTTCTGCGGGTGGTGGAGACGTTAAGAGTCTTTTCTGATGCTTTCCATGTTTTCATGTGGGAATTTGGGAAATGCTCATGGTTCCTTTTGTCCCTTGTCTTTTACAGCTCTCTTTGCACTTCAACTTGTAAAATAGAGCTGCGAACGTTGAGTCTATCTATTATTAGTAGATAGTAGTCGTCCATTTTGTACGTTTTTTTTGCACTACTAAATACTGGTAATATTTACATTACATATGTGACCGTCTAGGGCTGTGCAATTAATCGTGTTTTAATCGCAATTACGATTTTGGCCTGCCACAATTACGAAAACAACATTGAAAAAACCGATTATTTTGCTTTGCTAGGTTGTGACAGTGCACTGCAACATATTTGATCTAATTTATTTATCATATTAATATATGTTTAGTAGCTTGTGGAAGTGCACTCCAACATATTTATTCATCTTGTTTATTGATATTTATTATTTAAATGTAAATATAAAATCTATAATTTATTTTATTTATTTTTGTATTGGTTTTTCAGTTGAATTATACGTTCAGGGTAATCAACAGTTAAAAAGATACTGTTCAAATTATTATTTGTATTTGTTTTAAAGTTCAATAAATGGATATTTTCAAAGTCAATGAATTATCGTATTTAATAATCGTGATATCAATTATTGACCAAAGTAATCGCGATTATGATTTTTGCCATAATGGAGCAGCCCTATGACCGTCTATGTTTCATGTTTCCTGTAGATATTGAATTGCTCTTGTTTCTGCACTTTCAGGGTTGAACTATCATGCTGCTGTGTTTATTGTATTTTTGTAACTGGCACAACGATTTCCTTCAGGATAAGTAATCCTTATCTTATCGGCAGCAAAACTAGAATATCCATGAATCTTTTAAGTTATGTTTTCAGCCTCAAAGATGAAGAAGTCCTGCTTTTCTCTGTTGTATATCTTATACAGTGCATATTGGGTTTTGAGCTGACACATTTAAAAACATCCCCTTCAATCTGGAGAAACTATTTTCACTATTTTCTGACATTTTTTAGACGCTTCCTCCAAGTTACAATTTCTGCTGGGGTTTTATAGAAGTTGCACAATGAAGAAGTGGACTTATGCAGCTTCACTGGAAGTATAAAGGAGTTTTTTGATCATTTGCAGGAATTTGTTTTTAGGAGATCAACATTATTAGGCAGTGCAGCTTCATAAAGAAGGTTTCCTCTCCCGGTCTCTTTTTTTACAGATGCTTTTTTAATATCAAATGTGATCCTGCAAGTAAACTGACATCAGACTACACAGCAATAACCTTTTTTATTTTTTTATCAATATGTTTATTGATTTTCAGCATACAAAAAATCACATACATAGGACGAAGACATAGAGCCGAAAGCAATACATATATACACAGGACTACATTACTACATTACTTTACATTATGATTATGATTGCATTGAGTGTGACCATCTATGTTTCTATGTTTCATGTTGTCTGTTTAATTGCTCTTTTTGCTGCACTTTTAGTGTACAGTTTTGCTGTTGTGCTGCTGTGTTTATTGTGTGTATTGTATTTTGTTACTCTGGCACAACAATTTCCTTCGGGATAAATAAAGTCTTATCTTATCTTATCTTATCTTATTAAAGAAAAATAACAACACTGAATTAAATTGGTACATACAACATCGGCAACCATCCAGTTTTCCAGCAATAGGACCGTATTTCTGCAGAGGATATCACAGTAATTTACATTTTAACATATTATAAAAATGTTCCTACTTGGCCTATATCCGGATGAACATAACATACAACGTTGTGAACACGTTTTTATAGATATCTGTTTATTACAAGCAAAAAGAGTGATTGCCTTAACATGGAAAAAGTTGGACAAACCTAGTATTGCAAAGTGGTTTAGTGAACTTTCTTTATGTCTGCCTTTAGAAAAAATCACTTACATTCTCAAAGACAAAGGGGACTGTTCCAGAAGGTCTGGGGACGTTTTATACAGTATACCAAGAACAACGACCTATCTCCATTTCTGAACGAACCTGGGGCAGGAGAATGTTATAATATGCAATAACCTTTTCTTAGTGGAGACACATAAGCTCATACATCAGCTGTTTTCCTTTTTTTAATGTGAATTACAGCTCTATCTGATATGTATATGTATTTATAATGTGACTGCTTCGCGCCTCTAGGGGGCAGCAGCAGCCTGTTTCTGGTGTGACTGTGGTCTGTAGAAAGACTTAATGACCACAGAAATAATACATTTAAGAGTCAAAACAGTCCCTCTCATGACTGCTATTAAAAACGTACTTATTTCAATAGCAGTGTATTCAAAGTGTGTGTTTCTCTGTTGTTTATTCAGCTCAAATGTCTGCTATTCTGCAATCAACAGCATAAGATGGCGATCACAATATTTCCATGTCTTTCTCTTCCAGCAGGTGGCGCTGCTACAGTCTTACATATACAGATATTAGGGAGTAATATGGGTCATATATTCCACTTTCTCATATCAACGTGCCAAAGTATCCTCTGGTCTTTTTCTCTTCGCTGTAGACTTCCAGTTTAACTCACAGTGCCCTTTTATACTGCACGGGTTATCAGCTGTATTACTTTCCACTTTCTTATTCTTCCTGTGGAAATTGACCCATGATCTGGAAAATGAAAACCATCAGTCTGTGAAAATAAGTTTCACCTGACAAAAGAAATGAAGCTCAATATATGCTGGAGTTTCAGGTCTGCTCTGTGTATATATATTTATTTATATACTTCTTTACTTCAGTTACTTTATACTCCCACTCCATAAAATCACATCTTTAACTGCACGTCATTATAAGATGAGTTACTTTTAAGAATGAGGAGGCGTGTGGCGCAGTGGGTTGTACGTTGGTGTTCGGATCAGGGGAGCACGGGTTCAAACCCCGCTGCAGTCAGCATGTCGTTGTGTCCCTGAGACACTTCACCCCAAATTGCTCCTGTGGGGATTGCCCACAGTATTGAGTATGTAAGTCGCTTTGGATAAAAGCGTCTAACAAGTGACATGTAATGTATTATGCTACTGATGCAACATGTATATCATCTTATCATGATTACATGTTAAGCTACCCAGCAGCAGTATATGAAATGAACACATCAGATTCACCCAGCTGCAACATTAAAGGGGCCCTATTATGTATAAATGTCAGGTTCATTAAATGTTGTATTTTGCACTTTGGGATTTTAACCTTTCAACCTAAATAACATACTGCAGGAAAGCATAATAGGGCCTCTTTTAAGTGATGAACCCACATGAGAAAATCTATAATTATAAAACTACATTTTGGTACGTTAGCATGAATTGAAATGCATGACATCTACTTCTAACATAGTATTTCTACAGCGCAGTAAAGCTCCTTCCACTTAAATTAAAAATCTGACATTACTTCCTGCACCTCCGGCTCTCAGGTCATGCAACGTGCCCCCCTGCTGAGATACAGCGAGTCTATCAAATGTATTTCCATGTGATTCATGTCTGACATTTTGCCCTGCATGTCTCCAATTCAAATGCCAGTTCAGCGGAGCAGAATGAGACAAAAGACACACGCATATCCTGCTGGTGTTTTGCAGCATTGCTTCTCTACATGTGGTGTCTCACATACAGTGAAAACTGTTTCAACTGCAGGGCATAAAGCAGACTATCACAGCCAGATCCTACACTGCGAAACCCTCCCTTACCAGTTTTAAGATAAGATGAGATAGACCTTTATTGATCTCTGTAGGGAAATTCAGGTGAGGCGAGTGAAGGAGAGTGAAACACAGGAAAGTTATGAGTTCAAACAAGGATAATAAATAAGAGTAGGTGACGGTATGAATAAGAATGCCAACAATAGCATAAGGTAAAACAATGAGTAGCTGTTGATGTTACATATATTAAGATATGAGTTAAGATAATTAAATAAACATACAGGCGTCACGATGTAACACATGCGCTTCTATTGGCTATTGCTCCAACACATTGTAAGTGATAGGCCAAGGGTGCAAGACATCTCTAAGCAGCTAACCAATCACAACATAGCTCGCCAGCTAACCAGTCAGAGCAGACTGGGCTCTGGTTTCAGACAGAGGGTGAAAAGAGCTGCTGCAGCACAGGCAGTATGAGGACAATAAAGAGCTTTTTGAACATTACAGCATGGAGACATGTCCCAGTGGAAGCACCAAATACTAATGTGACCTAGAACATTTGCATAATAGGGCCTCTTTAATAAGATATTTACATATTTGAACATAACATTTCAGAAAACGTCATTATAAATGAGTGTCCCCGCCCCCTTGCAGCAGATTTTTCAGTTTGATCAGCGACCTCTGTGACCTGGACGTCCCGAGGAAAGGCTGAACTGTGTGAACTGTAACAGACCGGAGAGGTGAGGAGATGTGAGAGGAGTCAGAGGGGAGAGAGAGGGGGGGGTGTCCATGTGTCAGGGTGGGAGACGTCTCCAAGGCAACAGAAGTTGTGTGTGAAAGCGGGTTGGCAGAAGCAGAAAGACGGATGGCAACAATGTGACTGAGAGGGGTAAAAATGGACCCTGTGACGCGTCCAGGGGAGGGTCCACGATCAGGGGACGGAGTGTATTTCATATATTTTCATTAAATCTATGACATGTTAATTAGCTGATGCTTTAAGGTTAAAGAAGGCCTTTATTGCTCCGTGTAGGCAACAGAATAAGAGTGGAAACAGGACAGAACAGGTGGAAGTTCACACATACTGTAAGAATACAAATAAGAGTACATGTAAGAAATCAGAAACAGAATCAAGTGTACTGCCAGGTACGTTCACACATACAAGGAATTAGCTTTGGTGTATGGTGGTGCAAACATGAACAATATGAGAAAATAAGTTCTAAGAGTAACGATGATAAAAAGAAAGTATTTTAAGAAACTATTTAGCATTAAAAAAAGAATAAAGACAAGTATTTCCACCAAATTTGAATAAACAAAATAGCCGAAAAAGCGAAAAAGACTTAGGACAATGAATATATGACAAACTACAGTGTATTACAATTTAAAGTGGAGAAACAATATGAATAACTTCAATAACATCATGCAAAACACTAAGTAGCTGAGTTATAGACAGATAGTGAGTGCAGATCATTACATATATGTGCATGTATATCTGCAGGTGCAACCTCCTGTCCTTCCCATTCTTTGAAATGCACAAGCTATACCAGCAGTGTTTGAAGAATTGTAATGAAGCCAACCTTTTCCCTCCGAAGCATTAAAGTGAAGCTATGATCCAGTTACACACATCACTGTGAAAGGGGCCTTTCTGCATAGGGAATATGTGAGATACTGTACTTTTATATTTACATTTGTATGATTGTCATACCCTAAAGTAGAAGATCTGAGTCAATCCACTGAGAGAACATCTAGTTCGACTTTAACAACCCTGCTCTTCTGTACTCTTGTATTTTCTGCCTCTGTGTTCCTCACATTTCCCGCTGACAGAGATGTAGGGTCCGGCCTCTTAATGAGCGCAGAACAGACACATTAACCTTTTCTCCGGCTGAAGGTCCACAGACGTGCCGCTACAGATCTCATTACTTCAGAGGAAGCTGTTAACAGTGAGAGCATGGAGGACTCTGACATTCAGATCAGCACATATCGTCTCCATTTTCATAAACGTACATGTCTTTTGTTGCATTTATGTTGAAAGGTAGTCTTTTTTTAGGTTTGTCCTGTAAAACTTTAATATTAAAACAATAATGTATGTGTTAGTCAATGGGATGGAAACGTTTGATGATCAATTAATAAGTTTTTTAAACGAGAAAACTCAAACACAACCATTTTTATATTCAACATTGTTATGTCGTTTTTTGTAGACAAAAATAAAACCAACAAGATTTTGAAGCTCTGGTGAAAGTACACTTAATTATTAAACATCTATAAATTAGCTCTGGTTGTCAGGTCTTAATCTCAATGAGACTGCCTGACTAAAGATTATTAAAGAAATAAACTAAATAATAAACAGACCTAATGTAAGAATAAAGACATGTGTTTTTTCTCCACTTTGTATCTCTTTAATATTTATGTTTTTTGAGTTTCATGCTGTAAATCATTGAAGATGGCATCTTGAGCTTCTGGAAATAGGCATATTTCTTCTATTAAACAGATATTAAATATTGTAAAATAAGATAAAATAAGATGATATGAGATTAGATGAGATTTACTTTATTCTTAAAGGTCCCATGTCATGCTTTTCCGGTTATTACCCGTCCCCTTGTGTTATGAAGGTTTTTCTGCATGTAAACGGTCTGCAGAGTCACAATCCCTCAAAGTACACCATGTAGCGAGTAAAACTCTAACGGCCCCTACACACGGCGGCGTGCGTTGCCGCTTCAACGCTTCTACCCATTCACTTTGAATGGGGTGACGTCACGATTCGCCGAACTGCATTCTGGGAGCAAAGCGTAGCTTCTCTCGCGGTGCTCGCTGCAAAAGTAGAGCAATGTTCAACTTTTGACGCCTCGACGGAGGCGTCAGCCAATCGAATCATAAGCCAGTACAAGCTCTAGCCAATCAAACCGCGTGCTTGTGTGTCTGGGGCGGGAGATTCATGTGATTGGTTATTGGTCGAGTTTCAGCCCAGCCCTCCGGCAAGCGATAACGCCCGCGGCCGTGTGTAGGGGCCGTAACGGCCCGTCCACACGGCGGCGTGCGTTGACTCTTCAACGCTTCTGTCCATTCACTTTGAATGGGGTGACGTCACGCTGCATTGTGGGAGCATCGCTACGCGTTGCTCGCGGTGCTCTCTGCAAAAGTTGAGCAATGTTCAACTTTTGAAGCTTCGACAGAGGCGTCAGCCAATCAAATCCCGCTTATGCAAATCTGCCAGTACAAGCGCTAGCCAATCAAACTGTGTGTATGCTGGGAGAGACTATGCAGGTCATTTCCTCATGTTCCAAAAAATGGAGGATAAAATAATAATAGCGGTTGGGAATCACCCGGTCCTATACGATCAGTCCCTGTTGACCTACCGGGATACAAACCGGAGGAGCCAGGCATGGAGGGAGGTGGCTGAGATAGTGGGTGAAACTGGTAGGTTTTCGCCTGTTTGGGGAGTTTATATCCAGTGTACTTCGTTTTAACATTGAATGGACAGCTGGCTAGCAGGCTTTTTTGCTTTGTATGTCCGGGGCGGGACATTCATGTGATTGGTTGTTGGTCGCGTTGGTCGCGTTTAACCCCCAAGCTTCAGCCACGCCCACCGCCAAGAGTCAACGCACGCCGCCGTGTGGACGGGCCGTAACACAGAAAAGACCTGTCCCAGAATGCCTGGTTGGAGATTTTTCTTTTTCATTTTTTTCTTCCGGGAACCAAGTGACGTAACGAAAAGCTATGTGTTACTCTGTTCAAATGGGAAGGGAGGGTTACATCTTTTTAAAAGTTTGGTTTGTTAAGCACTTTTGTGTATGAAAAGTGTTATATAAATAAACTTTGATTTGATTACTTGAAACAGAGTATTCCAACACTTTATATGAAGTAAAAGTACTTCTTCTACTCTGAAAGGCATAGTTGATCCTCATTAAACACGTTTTTTTTGCACTGAAACGGATTTAATCACTTTTTCCTGGACAGTGTCACATGTTGAGGGTCTTTAAAGTTCAGCGGGGTTTCACCCTGCTTCAGATCACTGACAGCAGGGGTTGAGGGTTAAAACGGTCCTCAGCAGGTAAGATGTGTAATTATCTGTGAAATATCTGACATGGTTTACATGCTGAGGCTGAGCTGGAGCGTGTCGTCGTTGAACAGAAACATCCCGGTTCAGGTTCTCGAAGAATGTGAAGCTGCAGGTTTATCCTCCTCTGCATCCAGTGAACAGACATGGTTTGCATGTGTAATATTGTGTGTTTCTGCACCTGTGTTGTCTGTGAATGTCAAGAGAAAACGTTAAATACATGTCTCTCATCACTGTAACACATGCATTATGTGTCAGAGAGCTGGAATCCAGTTTGTTTTTGAACTTAGAAAGGTTCTTACTTGAGTGAAAGGATTCAAAGACTTTATTTGTTATATGTGCAATAGCTACAGTGTCGTTTTTTGCAATGAAAATCTTGTATCTCAGGCACCTTGAATAATGTAAATGCAGTATACATAACACAAAAGAAATGCAATATAAAATTGTGCAATAATCCAAAAGTAAAAAGTGGCAGGCTTGATAAGAGCTGTTTGAATTCAAATGCTAAGGAAAGGTTTTTCAATTCCTCCTTTCTTATTGTCTTTTAGAAAAGGATACACTGGACCATATATCCTAAAGAAAAGGAGGTCAGTTTTCCTTCACATCTTCCCTTGACCTTTCCATCAAGGTGGTGGGGTGGAAGCTGGGGTGGATGCTGGGGTGGAAGCTGGGGTGGATGCTGGGGTGGTGGTGGGGGGGGAGGTGGGGGGGGAGGAGGCGGGGGTGGTGGAAGCTGGGGTGGAAGCTGGGGTTGGTAGAAGCTGGGGTGGAAGCTGGGGTGGAAGCTGGGGTAGAAGCTGGGGTGGAAGCTGGGGTGGAAGCTGGGGTGGAAGCTGGGGTGGAAGCTGGGATGGAAGCTGGGGTGGAAGCTGGGGTGGAAACTGGGGTGGTGGTGGGGCAGGCAAGCAGCAGCAACATGAACGTAGCAGTAGCAAGTGAACACAGCAGTGGCAGCAGCAGCATAGCGAGGAGGCAGAGGCAGGAAGACCTGGCAGCTTGAATAGAGCGGCATGTTTAGGAGAATGTGTTTGGTTGGTTGTAAGAGGGACGAGGTGCGTCACGTGTTAATGTATGATTGGTGCTCGAGTTGACTGCCTGAACTAGCTCGCAGGCTTCGCCCCATTTGTGCATGTCTGTATCTAGTAAGCCTATCAAACGTGCATCTACTATAAGAAACTGATGGCATATTAAGCAACAAGTGAAATATATTTACATGCATCAACTCAAAGGGAGCAGCACTGTGAAGAAAGAGCTATACGGTTTACAAACTCTCATACAACAACAATTCAAGTCTCATGTATCCTGCTGTATGCTCTCTTCTTCAAGAACACATGCATTTTTACAAATTCTTACAACAATTTTGCATCAACATAATTGCACGGAGGAGGAGAGTCCCTGCAATCTGAGACTGCTCTTCTTGTGGTCAATAATATTGTATTTCCCACGGCTTTAAAAGATGCTGAATCTAAGTTTCCATCTGAGTGAGGCAAATCTGGCTTTTCACATTAACTGTTTTTTTATCAGCTGTTTAAAGCTTTTGTTGTCCTTCCTGCCTCCGCGTATTGACTCTGAAATCTTTACATTTCTAAATCCCTTCCTGCCGAGTCGATGCAGAGCTATTATCGTCTCCCTGCAACAGATCTGTGATAAAGCATGCCTCCTCTCAGTCCACATGGCACTTGACTCAAAATCAAGCAATCTGGTCCAATCGTGGGCTTTTTGTCCTGCAGATCAATGAAGTCAGCGGGGCCCTTTCCTATTTTAAGATGGACAAATGTATTTGTTGCCATAGCAAAGTTTCCAGGGAAACCAATCAGTGACAGACGGACGCAAAATAAATGGGAGAAAGAGAATTTCATCCACTCAGGCGCTCAAATGCCCGACTGCATGTGCTTTTTAAGGTCAAACCGTCTTATTATAGCTTTTATAATGACTTACAGACTCGAGCTCTGTGCAGTCGCCGTAGAGCGGGAATACACATCATTTGTCTCTTTTGATGAGCTGAGAAACACAGTGTCATCATGGCTTTAATGGTTTCCTCCATAGAAAGCTGCAAAGAGAGAGTGCCGTGTGAGATTGAGTGAAATCAAATAACTGTTTAATAAATGTTTTTATCCCTGGAAAGTGGTTGGGATATCCTTGTTTTTATACCCACGTTTCATGACACTTGCAGCAGGTGGGTAAAAAAAAGTTACTGCTTTTACTTCAGTAAACGCAACACCAGTGAAATACTCTGTGACACGTCAGTTCTCTACACATGTTTACTCCTAAATAAAAGTACACAGTTATTGGCTTTGAAATATACTCAAATCACCCGGAGTAAAAGTATGATTGGTGGCAGCAGCTCAGTCTGGGACTTGGCTTGGGAATTGAATGGTTGCTGGTTCAAGTCCCGATTGGACCAAACAAAAGGAGTGTGGACTGGTATCTGGAGAGGTGTCGGTTCAACTTCTGGGCATTGCTGAGGTGTCTTTGAGCAAGAAACCAAACCTCCCCGCATGGCGCCGGAAAAACCTGGAAGCCACTTTGCTCTGACACCTCTCCATAGAAAAGATGCATGTGTTGTGCATATCTGAAAACATGTGTGTGTTTGTACTGTGTGTCTTCAGCAACAGAGTGAACAAAGGGTTGTCTTCTTCTTCTTCCTAATGGCCCACTTATATTGTATAATGTGCACATTTGTACTCTAACTTCCCCATCTCTTCGAAGTAGAGAAGAAATTACAATATGTCTTCCTGAGTTGTCAAAGAATAAAGTTATATTGAAATACTCAATGTACAAGTACCTCAATCAGAAGGGACATACGTGTACTAATTCTAAATCCTCTGTATATACTCTGTTGCTAAGTACATGTATTGTTCCTTTAGTATGAATATATAAATATATTGGTATCAAAATACACGTCAAGTACCAAAGTAAAGATTGTCTTGCCTTCATTTTCAAATCGTACAGTTAAATTATATGGTTATTATGTGGTATATGTCGTCACAGCTGGTAAAGGTGAAGCTAATTTCAATACATATTTGTACTGCTGCTGGATGTCTTCACCTATAATTATGTAAACTTGTATTTATTATTTATTATTTATTTTATATTTTATTTGAGCTGAATCTGTAAAGTTAATAAAGCTGTCAAATCATTTTAGTGGAGCAAAAAGTAATATTGTCTTATTAAGTGTAGAAGAAGCACAACACATACAATATTAAGGTAAGGTAGGTAGGTAGGTAAGGTATACGTTTATTTATAGCACGTTTTCAGACACAGAGCCAATTCAAAGTGCTTTACATTACATCATTAACACTTAATAATAAGACACCAGAAAGGATTACAATAAATACACATAATGGAATAACAGATTCATAAAAAACATGCATAAAAGAGATACAGAATAGTCTAATATAAGTAACTCTAAATGTACTTCAGTAAATCTTTTTCCCAGGTTAACTTTGTGACTGGATCTGTGGCTGCAGGTTAAACATGTAACCTGTTAGATTCCTCTGATATGTAACCAGTGTGTTTTTTTCCACTTCTCCTGGATGGAGCGCAGTTTCATCTCATTGGTCAGCTGCAGCCTGAGCCGGATATAAAGCCCGGAGCTCTGCAGCAGAGACCGACTGAAGGCGCAGAGCAGCGCCGCGCAGCGCACAGCTTACCGTGGAGAAAACACCTGTTGCCACGGAGCGAGTGGACTAAAGACGAGTTAGTGTCTTCTGTGAGTATTTTATTAACACATTTCTGCAGACAGGAGCAGTGAGTTGGATCAGATTACTCAGAGACACGGGGTGTTAGAGGTTTTGGGAAAACGGAGTGTTGCGTAATTGGAGGAAGACGCTCCGGCACCTGTTGAATTTAATATCCGTCTGTAACTTTTATTGAACGTTTTCTCCAACTTTTACGATTAAAACTGATATATCAATATGATATAAAGAAGGGGGAATATACTCTGTGGCTAGTTAATAAATATAAATGTGATTTAATGATTTCGAATCGACCATAAAGTAATTTCTTCTGATGTATTTTTTCTCCATCTCATATTGTTTAAATATAACAGAAAGCCTGGCATTACGTTGAATTGTCTTAGTTTTAAGAATAAAATGCATGCAAAAAAACAAGGTACCATAATTATTTAATGTTTAACAATCATGATAACTAATGAATGAATATTTACAAATATCAAGATTTAAAAATAGGAAAGAACCTTTTTTGTTTTGTATTAATCTATTCCAAGACTGGCTCTATATTTACTCTAACAATCAATAAAGCCACTCTGCCGTCTACAATCAATTATGACTGTTTTTATATTTAGTTAATATTGTATTTGCAGTTGCATTCTGGTTGGTTTTGTATCATTTGTCTCTTAAAAGTCTTCCCAACGCTGTCTGTATCTGTTAGATCCCTTAAATGTAATACACTGAGTAAATCAGATAATCAAAGGGCCTTTTTGAAGATTCAGTTTCACAGCATCTGGAGTCAATATCGTTTAAAGTTCAGTTTGCTGCAGCTGCAATATTTCCTGTCTTAATCCCATCATATCGTTCATTATCGTCAGAGCTGCAACACCTTTATTTTGATCCGTCAGCCTCCTGTGGATTAACCCTCTGATCCTCTACTCCCTCCCTCGCTCCTTTGTGTGTTATAATTGCAGACTCACCTGACTGCTCTCCACACACCCACACCTCCCACAGTCCGGTGGGACCATGTGGGTTCTGGATAAGATCCGCGGCTCTGTGGAGACCAGCGTGCTGCGTCACGGCGATAACGCAGATAGGAGAGGCGTCCCCTACAGCAACGTCCTCACCCCGGACAAGATCCCGGACTTCTTCATTCCTCCGAAGCTGGTCAGCGGCGCCCCGGAGCCAGAGCTTCTTCAAGTGAAACCCAAAGAGACTCTTCAACCTTCAGCCGCGTTGGAGCAGAGTAACGGCGGCGGCAGGAAGATCAGCAGCCCGAGGAGTCCCCGCCTGGTGGCCAAGATCACCGGCGACACCAAGAACCTTCTGCGAGCCGCGAACCGTCACATCATCCAGATCGAGAGCGCGGACGATGTTGGCGACACCAACGCAGACCCTCAGTCGCAAACCGCCATGTCCCTGCCTTACGTTCCCAAGACTCAAACACCGTACGGTTTCGCGACGTTGAAGGAAAGTCCTCACACTCGCCGTAAAGAGTCGCTGTTCCACTGCGAGCTCAGCAGCCCCATCTCCTCCCCGAACACCCAGAGGAGGACCCACGGGAGGAGCAGCGACGCGGGGAACCATCTCAACCCCGCCGACTGCAACAGCTCCCACATGAACCCGTACCGCTACTTCAGCGGAGGCGAGAGCGACACCTGCTCCTCCGCAGAGTCCTCGCCCTTCAGCTCTCCGTTGCTTTCCCGCTCGGCCTCGCTGCTCAAGATCTTCACGCAGGAGACCCAGGCCAAAGTCGTGAAGGTCAAGCGGACGTTCGCTCGCCACAGCTCCCTCTCCACTGATGAGTGCAGCTCGGCAGAACCAAGCCCCAACATCCAGCGGCGGCTCCACGGTCCTTCCTTCGGTGGGGCTGGGCTGTCGGACCACCATCGGGAACACACCGTCAACCTGCACAAAGGTGGCACGATGAGGATCAGCGCCAACTACGACGCCAGCACCTCCCGTCTGCTGATCCGCGTTCTGGCCGCGGAGAGTCTCTACGACAAGCACTTTGACATCAAGAGCATCAACTGCTGCGTGTCCGTGTACCTGAACCCGGGGAAGATGCAGAAGCAGAGGAGCAACATCATCAAGAACAGCCGCAACCCGGTGTTCAACGAGGACTTCTTCTTTGACTCCATCAGCGCCGTGCAGGTGAAGAAGCTGTCGGTGAAGTTCAAGGTGGTGAACAAAGGCACGAGTCTGAAGAGGGACAACCTGCTGGGGGAGCGAGAGATGCTCCTGACCAAGCTGCTCTCCGGGGTGTAAAGCACCTGGAGGTCAGAGGGGGGGGGGACACGGATTGAGCGATACATTAGATGTCTGCACTGGTTTCTACTCAACTACTGTTTTTATTCCAATATATGTAAACAGAGTGGACTTTACGACGAAGAAGGAAGTATTGAAATAGAGACTTTCTTTGTACACCAGTCATCAAAGGAGACTCTTGATGTAAGGATTTACGGTGTTGGACGTTTCCCTGGTTCCTTCTGCTCATTAAACCCAGCCTGGCTCGACAGCAGCGGATGCATTTCACAGATGAAAGCATGTTTTTTTCTTCTTCTGGACAACCCTCTAGCCCACTCCCTTGACTGGTTCAAAGGTTGCACAACACCTGTGCATCCATCGCTGCCCTGCACTGCTGTGTTCCTCGTGGTTTTTATCATTCTAATGGGACATAAATCCACAGCAGCGCAGGATGTGAAGCTACACTATCTGCACGGCGTGTGAGGCACAAAGATGCTTTTGTGAATCAGAGCTTTGAAGTGGCACTACATCCTGATGTGCAAATGAACCTTTGATCCCAGGCCTCCTGCATGGGTGGGCGTCAGACAAACAATGGGCACATTTACATGCAGATCTGAAAAATGATTATAATGCAAAGCCCTAATTGGCACAATCTGTCAGTATGGATTTTAACGGGATGAAGAGTTCCGGGAAATGTCGAGGTTTTGCCTGTTATTTTAACAAGGGGTTAAAGTAAAGGTTCCCGCAAACCAGAGTTCCCGTTAGCCGGTAATTACCGGACTATGTTTATTATTCCCGTATTATTATAAATTACTGTACACTTTTGAATAGTTAATCTACGATAGCCTAATTAGTTTGTTTAATATCGAATCATATCAATTTGTTTTAAAGCTCAATAAATAACAAAGAAGACCTTTGACCGGCACTTTTCAAATGTTGTCCGGAAGATTTAAACTTTACGGGAACTCTGCCGCAAACACACGTTTGATTTAAGTCAGTTGTTCTTACTTAAATGAATTGTGTGAATCCTTGAGGTGTAACTTACTTATAAGTTCAAATCCTGCATTGTTTACATCCTAGTTTGCTTTGAAGCGATCGTCTCCTTGACAGCCTTGGTGGGTGCATTGATACGTTTTGAATTCAGCAGAACATTGAAAAACCAACGGTAGGATGAGGATTGCCAATTGAAAATAACAAATGCACATTTATTTTTCTTCAAACCTGCGCAGGATTGTTTTACCCGTTTTATCTTCCAAGTTGTATTACAAGCTAAATAAAAGGTTGCTACCCGTGCAACATTCAAAGACTCGTTTACAAACTAGCTAATTTCTATTGGAAACAGGTCCAAATATTCTTACCCTTGCCCTTTGTATTTTCTATCAAATGTCGGTTTTCAAAACTCATTGTCCAGAAATAAGTTCAGGCTGGAGGAATCTGGAGCTGAAAGGAAGAACGTATGATAAACGTTCCCTCATTTCAATTTCAGTTTGGCTGATGAGATCTTTGGAGCCTTTTGAGGAACCTGTGAGCACGATCCACTGCAGCCTGTCACGAAGGCCTCATTCATTGTGGGCACTTTGATTAAATCTCGTGCAACCAGGCAACGAGCTCTCGCCACGTCTTCACTCTGCATTCAGACCGGTTCCATAACGCCGTCTTATTCTGCACAGACTCACAGTCCAAGATGATTACTTTAGTTGAGTTGTTCAGGCAGTCACGCAGCCTCAGTTAAATCTGCCTCTCCAACCTTCTTCTCTAAAGCACTTCACATATTTCCAGTTGTTGGATAATTTTGATCTCAATGGGACAAGAAATTAGCTGATTAAAAAGCTACACTTGTCTGTCATGTAAAGCGAATTTAACAGTCGGCCATTTATGCAACCAGTGCCGCTGCCTTAGTCCCAGTATTGGCAGATACACTACTTGTGTGCATGTAAATGTATTAAATGTCTCATATGAGAATAACAGAGCACTGTAGTAACAGTTGCATGGCACACATGTCACTGACATACTGGTGTTTGCATGAAATGCTCAAAGTTTTATGAAACCCTAAAGCCTTACGATGTATATGTGTGTGTGAGAATGAGAGAAAGTGTGTGTGTTTTGATTAGCATGACATTTTGTCCTATGTTTTCTATGTACGACATGTTTTGTAAAATGCTTTTGTTGGATTTGTACTGTATATATATATCTACATAATGTACTAGTTTCTACGATTGTCAGCCAATTATGCACCAGCGAGTGAGCAGTGATGATGAGAGGCATTTTAATTACGCCTGTTTCAACTTTAATTACGCCCAAGGGGAAGAGGTAGAAATGTCAAGAGTCAAATAAGGAATACAATATTGAGTGTTTTGACGTAAAAAGCAGCTCTTTGGATTATGAGAGCAGACTGAAAATAAATCAGAGACATCACAGAGATGCAAATTACTGAGGCGCCTCACACACAAAGAGCCTTTCTCTCACCTGGTGATTGTAGCTCCCTTGTAGCACTGTTGTTGATATGCTCTCTCTATATATTCGTCATACACAGTGAAACTGCTGGTGGGCTTTGTTTTGGTGTGAAAGTCAGTGGTCTGTTGCCTGCTCGTACAGTTATAGCATGACTTATAGCATACTTCAGTAGTGTCAGTGGTGACTTTCAGTGGATTCATATCGTGCAGTGGTGAGTCCAATGTGCTCTGATTCTAGATGAAGATGTACTGCTGACACAAATGTTTTTTACACCTGAAATATTGTTGATTCAAATTGAGTACTGTTTTGTAGCTCTATGAAACCTTATATGATTCTGTTTTCTTCAAGTTTGTATCTTGTTGGTCGAATGCACTTATTGTAAAGTCGCTTTGGATAAAAGCGTCAGCTAAATGCAATGTAATGAGTACTGTTTTGTATTATTAGAAACAATTGCTTATGTGGCTTATCATTTAATAGAATGGAAATGCAGAGGGGAAAACAATAAACAGTAATCTGATTACCTCTGCTCACATATCTGAAGTCATATTAGGAGGTTATATCAGCGTTACACCTTTTTAAGTTTAATGCATTTCAATCACAATGAAGACTGACAGATGGAAACAAGGGGCCCTATTCTAATCATTTTCAGGTGTATATCAGTATGTAGTGTCTCTACTTTAAAGAGTCCTCT
>CALSBZ010004033.1:136221-154823 GCA_943591055.1 Gobionotothen gibberifrons
GTTCAGGACCAGATAATGAAGTGGATTTTTACATGAGCAAACAATTAATTGCCTCACGTTATCGCCTTATATAATTGCTAGTGTTGTTTACCAGGAAATGTCAACTTGTCGCGTCTTATTCTGCCTGTCACCTCCTTTTAATGAGCGAGTAAAGCAGGGTTTTAAATAGACACGAAAGCTCCTGCAGAGAAGGTTTTCTTGGAAACTCTGGAGGGTGCTTATTGAGAGTTAATGTTCCAGGCAAAGTGGAGAGACCTGTCACTCTGCAACCAACGTCAGACACTCAGGAATATTCATATATTGTTATTCCTGAATCTTTTCAACCTTCGAATAATGGTCTCTTAAGATGGAGAAAGGCTTTACAATGTATGTAAATGTGACATTTTGGGAAGTGCTTTTACAAACGTTGCATGATTGAATTGAACCCTGCATATTAGAAATTCAAATGGTTCTTTCGTTGTTTTGTATGGCATCTTGAAGTTTCATAACGGTAAAGAAGAAGCCAAATATTTCGTCTACAACATCATCAATATAACTTGAACTTGACAGTGGGCCCTCGCTCTGTCTCAAAGATGAATGCCTTACTGTAGTTTGAAGATCAAAATAAGAGAATGTATCTATTAAAGGAGACAAACGCAATGTGCAAGCATCCATTATGCTAAACTCCTCAGCACCTCGTTTATCATCACTGTCATGCCAGATAGTAACAACGTTTTTACTTAATGTCAGTTTTCATCGTTGCGGTGCAAGTGTCGCTGCAGGAAACAACACCATCTTCCAAAGAAATTCTCCTCAAATTGTACAATGATATTAATTATTTGATTGCAGCCAAAAACAACCTCTCCCACACTTTGCTCGTACAATTCTGGGAAACCTGTTATTAACTGTTGACTTACTGTGTGTGCTCTGTTCTGTGGGAATGGGCGTGGACAGTGTGTGCTAGTGATGTTTGCAGAGTTCATCTGGATAAAGACCACTGTGAACAAAGAGAGAGACGAAACTGAGACGTATTGTGACTTGTGCTACATGTAGGATGGTATTATCTCATTTTATTTAAATGAATTAACCATTATCTTATAGAGGGTAGTGATGACGTATTTATGTAGGCCGACACAATAGTAAGCTGCGCAAGGGTTCCCTCGACAAAAAAGCAATGGGATTTCTCCATAGGATTTTGAAATATTGTAAAAAATAAGATCTGTGGAAAACGAACCTTTTTGATAAATGCACGTTTTGTTCAGCCGGATAATATCCACACGTCTACCCTACTTTTATAATTTTCGAATCATAAATCTAATCGCCAGAAGCAAATGGCTAACGTTATGCTATAAACGAACTACAGCAGGGTCGCACGACTTCAACGTCACGCCAACTTAAGATCGATATTCAAAAATACAGATTCAAAATGGTACAAGTTGAAGCGTTTGTTTGAACAGTTTGCAGGAGGCAGGTACTTGCTTTCAAGCAGAACAGGGCAAACAAACTTAGCGGGAGTGTTTTACGTGTTCGGCGTAATGACGTACAACGTCCTCGACAACTTCTGTAGTCCTATTCAGCCACTTGTTAACAACCATCGTTTTTCAGACACGTAAACTCTTCAAAGATCCCTAGTGGGGTCACCGCTGATGTATTTAATGTCGTAGAACAAAACGTGATCCGTCTCTTAAATTTGTGTCAACCACAGACCTTATTTCCAGCTATTTTCCAAAAACTAGTTAAAAAAAACCCATTGACTCTGAGACGAGGGAACCAGAAGTGGTACAATGTTAACTGACTTCCGGGTTTTAGGACTCGTTCCTGCACCACTCTGTTGTAATGTAGAGTTCTTAATTGACTCTCTACTGAACAGTGAGTGCAGGTAAAGCTTAGTAATCGGTATCAGGCGCACCCTTTGTGTCCGAATTTGGATTTATTTTTATAAATGAACATCAACATGTTGAAAGCATTGCATACCCAGAGCTATAAGAGGGATCCTTGGTGTATTACAGTTTGGACTGCAAGGTAATGTATTTTTTTGTAACTTATCCAATAAAAAAAATACACAACAGTATAACAAATAGATTAAACTTAGTTAGCATATCTGGATTACTAGCTCGGAGTTGTTACATAATCTTAGTAAGTTACCTCAATGGGAAGTAGTATGAGCTTTCTACATTATATGTGACAGGTAGAGATACAAGATGTGTCACTGTCTTTGAGAGGTTGCAAAGACTAGAAAAGCGTTATATTGTGACCTAGAAAGCACTATATATGTTTTGTCCATTTTATGCTTTTTGACAAATATGCCATTGGGCTTTGTTTTTTGTTTTTCCACTGTGATTTTAAAGTGTGTGTAACGACTACAATGTATTGTTAGATCTATCTTTTTTAAATTAATCAAATAATTATAATACAAATTGAAGTGTGTGCTGCACTAAACTAGCTACAACTAATTATCTGAAAAAAGAAAAATATTAAATAAGGATCAATCAATCAATGTTTATTTATATAGCCCAATATCACAAATGTTACATTTGTCTCAGTGGACTTCACAGTTTGTACAGAAATCAGTATGACAATACGACACCCTCTGTCCTTAGACCCTCTGTCCTTAGACCCTCTGTCCTTAGACCCTCTGTCCTTAGACCCTCACATCGTACAAGGATAAACTTCCAGAGAAACCCACAGTTTAAAGGGAAAAAATGGGAGAAACCTCAGGGAGAGCAACAGAGGAGGGATCCCTCTCCCAGGACGGACAAACGTGCAATAGATGCCGTGTGTAAATCGAAAAGATAATACATTTCCAACATAGGTAGACCAAATGTTTGGAAATGCATGTGTCTATAAGAAGAAGATGAATCCACGAGGATGTCAACAATCTTGTGGGAGCCATCAGGGAAGTAGTATGGTGAGAGTCAGGCAGGACCGCAGAGACAGGTTCATCCACGACTTGAAGTCCAGGACTCAAATCCAGAACTCAGGATAGAGGATCCAGGACACACGACCACAGCTACAGGATTGTTGTCAAGGATGTCATCTTCAATTGAATTAAATACAAATGCAGTCTGAGATGCAAACTGAAATGTATAGAATGTTATAACATTTGACAGTGCTGTTTAAAGGCGGTAACTGAGTGTTGGTGTGTTTTTGTCGGGGGTGAAGAGAGCTAAGAAAAGATGATGAGGTGCTGCAGCTAAATGAGGCCTACAGTGATGACAAAAAGAGGCCCAGACGCTACGAGGGTGATTACTACAACAAAGACTCTAATTGAGGGAGTAATAGTGAATAGATGCTTCAGAAATCTGCCGTACCTCCGTCATCTGCAATTGAAACCTATGACATAGAGAACAGACGGACAAACACATACATCCGTAACCAGAGGACATTGTTTTTGTTTCTAAATAAAGTCCAGGCAGACAATCAAGAGGACAGAAATAAAGCGTGTGGTGACGATAATAGTTTGCACTTGTTTGTCTCGCCCCATTTGACGTTGAGACAAAAGGGGAAGAGAGAACATAACAAACCATTTAAGACAGTTGGCAGCTATTTCCTCGCTCTCATTTTTCTTCCAATCTCCTCATTGAACCGTAGAGGAACCATCTTCAAATACACACCAAATCATACATTTCCGGAAGAGGAAGAAATCCCACTGGCTTATTTGAAGCATCCACCTTAATCATTTAAAACTGTTACCACGTCATTTACATCAGTAAAGACAATAATATTACTTTTTCATTCTTTCAAAAGATCCTAAATAGATGTAGATGAGATGATTCACCATTACATGGGATTTTTCACTGGAATTTGAACTTCACTTTATAACCTGTCAGTCACCAGTTATCTGTTTAATCTGCTACTTTTTAAAGTAAAACAATAGTATACAACTTTCAAAGCTGTAAAGGTAAAATGCTGTCTTTTTTTTTAATTCAAAGGTCACCTATCTATCATGTTATTTTTAGGCAATAGCATAGGTCTCAGATATATATAAAAAACATGGCTATGAAGTGTTTTGCTCAAACCGATCACCCATTCTAGCCATGCCTCATATCCCTCTATTTCACTTCCTGTTTCAAAAGTGCTGATTTTGGGTATAAAGCTTATAAAAAATAAAAAAGGAGGGGGGCTGAGCTCATGCGGGACCCGGCAGCTACTGTCTAAACTAAATACTGCCGTGATGAAACGCCATATCATGGATTATCAAGGATTATTTCTGAAACAGTATGGAGCTCAAAGGCTTTCTCTCTTGCCGGTTATACCACAAGGTGAGTTCCTTTCTATTTCCTGCTTCTTCACACACATGCTTTATCCAGTACAGGTTAGCTCTGAGTGTTAGCGATGCTAATGTAAACACCGACCATATTACGTCCAAAACAGTCGGGCATTGTTTCTGATAGCAACTTTCTGATTGGGCCGTGGGTCCACATTTCAGATATTACGTCATATCGGACGCAAATCTGGATCAGCTCCGTTGTACCCCCGTTTTTAGAGATTTGGGTACGGAGGAAAAGGGAGAGGGTTTTATTTTCTGACGCTGTGTGAGTTCCCTGACACACCGGGGACACATATTTATGTATGAAAGACATCAAAAAGTGCATTTAGCATGATAGGTCCCCTTTAAGCAATGACAAAAAAATGTCACCACTCCCACAGTACTTCCTCTTAAGGATACAGCTCTGAGTGTAGCAGTATCATTTTTAGATATATTGTTATCACTTACACATCCATATTAGTTTGGTTAATTTCCTCAGCAATAGGAGCTGGTAATTGATTGATTAACGTCAAGTACTACTGGCACCAAAGGAGAGCCCGCCCTGCACTTCTTTATAAGCACTTTTGATGTCTGTGACGTTACCTGGGTTTCTTAATATACACTAAAACAGCAGCACCTTTCAAGTTGAACAAAGGATACCTGTCAAGGAGATGGGCGGACAAAAAACTCCTTCATATTCATTGTGATTTCAGTCAGGAGTCAATTACGCTCCCTGCTTCAGTGTGGCAGTTCCTTAAGTGTAAATGTCACGGTAACTTCACAGGAAGTCTTTTCTTTTGGTGAGTTGCAGGTCGACCTCATTATGGCTGGTAATAATCAGAGAGTGAACAGAGGTTAGTATGGACTCCTATGGTTACAGAGCAGCAGACACTCACCCTCTTGCTTTATATCTTGTTATCGTTAATTTGTAAATTCAATATGTATAGTTCTTGTTTATTTCTAGTCTTTTGAATTTGTATTGTACAATGCCATGTCTTTTTATGCTGCTGCAACACAAACATTTCCCAAATTCGGATCAATAAAGTATTATCTTATCTTATCTCTCTATGCCTGTGTGTTGCTTCTGTTTCTACACAAAAGAGAGAAAGTTACATTGAAATTGTTTAAATAACGGACGGGGGCAATATCTTCTCTTCACAGTGTTTATGTAATTGTATATAACAGTAAAGGTTAATATCACAATACAGTATGTTAATTTAATAAAGAAATTGTTTAAAATCAACATATACTTATTTTATGCTCACCAGAGACCACACTTGAGTTGAAAACAAAATACTCAAACAGGTACAAATAACACCAAACTGACTTCACTTGGTGCACTATATAAAATCCACCAATTTATTTGTATATCAAAAGACAAAAAATACTTTCCCTGCAGGGTTCGCTCCTCTTTTTAATTTTCAAAATGCTGATGAAACACTGTCAAAATCAACCAGTGTGCAGCAGATGCCTGTTAACCATGTAACCAGAGTGCTTCCTTATCCTCCGGCTGCTCTGTATCTACAACTTCAAAACCTTTTACGTTTGCCCAAACGACGTTATCTGCATGGCAGCTGAATTCACAATATTGTGAGCAACAAAGCTTTGGTGGAAACAGTTGAACAAATCTGTATCTTTGGACACATTTCTACCACTGGCTTATATAACGCAGGATACTATTGTGCAAGAAATGGATTGAATAATCAATTTCTTGCACAATAATATCCTGTGTTATATTTGTTACTGACATTTGTGTATATTTAATTTTTAACTTTTTAATGCTATTTTATTTCTATTTCAGAAATATTTTGGACTGTTCTATCTATCTATCTATCTGTCTATCTATCCATCTATCTATCTAGTATCTATCTATATAGTATCTATCTATCCATCTATCTATCTAGTATCTATCTATCTAGTATCTATCCATCTAGTATCCATCTATCCATCTATCCATCGATCCATCTATCTATCTATCTATCTATCTATCTATCTATCTATCTATCTATCTATCTATCTATCTATCTATCTATCTATCTATCTATCTATCTATCTATCTATCTATCTATCTATCTATCTATCTATCTATCTATCTATCTATCTATCTATCTATCTATCATATACCTTCATATCGCCTAGCCCTACTTCAAATACAACTTTTGTTTTACATTCAATTTCAACTATGGTTATTGATTATAAAATGTGCTGGGTCCTGACACTCGGAGAGATATACATACAGACGAATCCACCGTCTGCTTGCTGCTGAGCCAATTTCACGACTTTCAGGAGGGAAGCGAGCAGCTTCTGAGTGTATTCACTTGCTGAGGGGCTGAGGGGCTTAAACGTATTGATTGGTCACAGAGCTGTGAAATGCACAGATAGGAATCAGACCTCAAGCTGCATTTGGGGATTGAGTGTGATTGTGATGATAGTGATTGACTCATGGTATCTAATTCCTCTTTTCTTTTATTACAAACACTACGCTTCATGTGTTTTGATACACTGCTTCTGTAATGGCCTGGCGATCTGTCCAAGGTGCTTTCTCTGTTTTCTGTCCAGCTAATTATAATGCATTAATTAATAAACACTTCTATTTTGGGATTGCATGTTTATATTCCAGGCTTCAACAGTTACTCTGTGTTAGTCAGTCTGTCGTGATCCCTCATCTCACCAAGGAGCATGAAATGAACCTTCAGCAGAATGGGAGCCGGCGGGGATGAGGAATTTATTTGAGACCCGATTGCTCCCTCAGCTCCATGTGAAGGACATGGCGTGGTGTTGAGCTACAGTAGGTAGTCACAGCAAGTTGGTGATCAGACAAATCCTGAGAAACAAGCAGAGATGAAAGGCTGCACATTCTGGACTTTTTCTCAGAGTAGCAGGATGAAAAATAGTTCAGTCTTTCCTTAGCCTAAAGAACACACCTAAAGGTTTGGATCTTATTTGAATATGAAATGTTGTTTTCATTTCAATATGTAAGAACCGTAAAACGCTAACACTTTAATATCTCTCCATTAAATATGAAGCTATATTGAATAGCCTCAAGACACATTTTCCCTGCATGGTACGGCTTTATTTCACTCAACTGCATTTTGTTACAAGGTGCTTTTTCAGGATTTCCTTTTCCCACTTTCCATACGAACTACTATCTTTAACTTGTTGTCAGTACATGGACAACCAAATCAGGAGTGTGCCCAGCATGCAGTTGCAACTATTCAAAACTAAAGTAAAAACAATTCTATTTGCAGATTACTCCAGCTAACACATATTGGATATTCCCAGTATTATTTATATATGCATTTACTTTTTTCTTGCCCTAACTTTTATTTTTTTTCTTTATTTTTTTTCCAGTTTTCATTAGTTTTCTTTATTTCCTTGTACTCCTTAATTTCTATATGTTTTTGACGAAATAAATGCCATTGTTATATTGATGCTAATGATGATGCACGGGAGGGCTACCCCATAAGCTATGCTTCAGCCCTCCCGCTCCTACTCATTTTGTTCATTTGTGTGTATGAATTATACGTTTTTGTATTTGTAAGATTTTAGTAGAATACATTTAAAAAAAATGTTGCCTTATTTAAATATGTATCCTGTTTAGTAGCTTCTTCTGTCTTTATGTCAAGCTAAGCTGATCGGTTGTAGATATCTAAACAAAAACAGAAACAGTTAGCATATTTCCCAAACTGTCAATCCACTCCTTTTAACACCTAGTGGATTTAACTTTTACAGACTAATAAGACACCAACACTTCCTTGGTGATGTTGTATCTCCACCTGTTGCATCTCATACTATTCTTATTTCATCACCTCCTTCTTTATCTAGTTGTATTTCTCATCCTCCTAACTCCCTTTCCTCCAGACTCCTCTGGTCACATGGTCTCTGCTGCAGATTTAGGGGAGCGATGAGGGGATTAGCTGTGGATGTGGTTTGCTTTTTTATCAGCAGAGCTAAGGGCCATATACTCCTGAAAAGCAGGCAGACAGGAAGAGTATAATTCGCCTTTTGCAACCTGGCTCATTCTGTCACTTTGCTCTGCTTTAGCACCCACACTATGCCTCGCTCCACTTTTCAGAATTCACTGTTTAACAAAAATATCTTACTTTAACATTTTATTTCAATCAGTTAGATTTGATGATTTGGTGATTTATATATTTTTCGATAGTCACATAACAGGAATTCTGGATATATAAAGGGGTCAGTGGGGGGGGAGATTGGGGAATATTTTAAGTGTGTGAATTCTGGGTTTTGGAGAAAATGCTGTTTTCCATGCAATTTAGGCACTCAGTTACTTCTCTCACATCTCTTCTGAAAACTCACTTTTGTTTTCTGGCTTTTTCTTAATGTAAAACAGTTTTTGAAAATGTATTTCAGAGATACTATATTTTATTTCTTTATTGGTAAAGAGTTGAATGTAGTTTAAAAACTCTAACATACAGGTCAAGTATATGAAAAACAATCTTGACCTTAATTTAATGCTCAAAATATCTGTGACCATATTAGAAACAAAGTTGAATACAAATATCTAAAGCTAGTTGAGTAGCACTTGAAATGTTTTGGCTCTATGAAACCTGATTATATGATTCTGTTTTCTTCAAGTTTGTATCTTCTTGGTCGAATGCACTTATTGTAAATCGCTTTGGATAAAAGCGTCAGCTAAATGCAATGTAATATGAAGGCGGGGTCTCAACGGCTTGCAAACATTAAGGAGTCTGCCTGACACCATTTTCCATTGGTTTCCTTTCTCTTTCGGAGAGCGTGTCAGAGGCAGACCTCAGTGAAACAAAGTACTGAAACACTATCTGCACAAGAAGAAGAATGGCTCTTCCGTCCACAAGGTAGGCATTGACATCCATATGGTTTGCATACTTTCTTAATGTTTTACCACGATTGACTGTTGTTTGAATGTTAGCATGGGTTATAAATAAGGTTCAAGGATCAAGGCTTTTATTGTCATTTGTACATAGCTACTGTACAGTGTAGTTATGACAATGAAAATCTTAGGTCACAGGTCAACACAATAAAACAGATACAAATAGAATAAAATAGAAATAGTGCAGAATAGTCTATATACAAGTCATTGGAATATTGATCGATATAACAGATGAATGTTATGGATGTTCTTTCAAAAGTTCAGGTGTCAGTCTTGTGACCTGTGGGATGAAACTGTCCCTTAGTCTGGTGATTTGAGTCTGGATGCTGCGGTACCGCCTGCCAGACCGCAGTAGACAGAACAGATGGTTGCTGGGGTGGTGGGGTTATTTTATAATCCTGAGGGGGTAAATAAGTAACATCTGTAATGTGTTGTGCTTTGCAAGATACAGACTCATCCTATAAATGTACTTTACTGCATGAAAGTCATCTGAAACTGAAAATAGTGTAATATCGGCAGCACGTTTAGACACAGTCTGTTAAAAATGGATGACAGTATACATGTTTCTTCCAACAAATTAACAGTTCTCTAACTGCATGTCTCAACATGTTGTTAGATGAGTGTTAGATGTTAGATGATGGTGAGGTGTGCACTATGTTGATGCATTTTAGAATGACTTGATGCATTTATATTGAAAACATTTAAAATAGTAAATTAGTGGTGGCAGGTTTGGACATTCACTCAACTGCTGTATTACAATTATGGTACTTGTACTTTACTTGAGTATTTCGAATGTCTGCTAATGTATTTACCCTTAATCTGCATATACAAATGTGATCAAATATCAAAGTGAACAATCCCAAGTCAGAGCATGTTCCAGATATGCTAGAAAATTCCACAGAATGAATTGCATATTCACACAAGTTATAACCGGATAACAGCCTATCAAGTTGTCGTGGGGAGAGAAATAAAAAGCCTGTAATAAAAGTTATTCATAAAAACATTTCATTACTTTCTGTTCTGATCAGGGTTCTTACGGTCATTCATTCAAAATGCTAATTCCAGGCCCTGGAAAAGTTTTGGAAAACAATATTTTCCCCAAAGTTTTGGAAAAGTCATGGAAATGTAACTAAAGTTGCATCAAATATAATTTATATTTTATCTAATCGCCGAAATAGTAATACTATAATGATAATAAATACTGTATCGTACAGTATAGTAATGAAACTTTGCTTTAGCGTGTAGAAGCTAGTAAGCCTGCTATTTGATTTGTTTTAGATAGGCTTAACATGTTTCATATGCAGACCTTATTTGAGTCCTTTTTTGGTCATGGAAAATTAGGTATAGGTCATGGAAAAGTCATGGAAAGTCATTGAAAATCATTGGTGAAAAAGTGTATGAACCCTGATACATGTATAACATCCTTATTATTATTTTGTCTGGCACCTGCATTAAACTTGGAATACAACTATTTCACATTGTTCAGTGTAACTGTATTCAAGCATTAACTCAGCAAAACATATTTCAAAGGAAATGTTGAAGTTACCTTGAATTTGTGTTTATTTAAACATTTTGTCTTGTTTGCCTTCCTCTTACTTCCACAGCATCCTCTCTAACTTCAACACTACGGCTATAAATGGAGAGCAAAACAACATGAATGGGAGTCATTGTTATAGCGACAAACCACATTTTTGGCACATCTCGGTGTATATCCTGCTCGTCGCTGTGCTGGGAATTGTGTTGAATGTGTTTGTCCTCGGGGTTTTCTGTCTTCATAAGAAGTCCTGTACCGTGGCTGAGATCTACTTAAGCAACATAGCTGCTGCTCACCTGATCCTGACGTCCTGTCAGGGCTGTGAATGCAGCCAACCAATTAAACTGGCCCTTTTCTCATCACCTGTGTCGACTGGTCAACTTTAGCATCAACATGAACGCCTACTCTAGCATCTACTTCCTCGTTTTGATAAGCATAGATCGTCGCATGGCACTGGCGGACCCTCTGTCCCATAAAGGAATATCTAGGCCAAAATATGCCAAACTGGGCTGTGTGCTGGTGTGGGGTTTCGGCTTGCTTCTAAGTGTCCCCACACTTGTCTTCAGGGAAGTGAAATATTTCCCTGAAATACAATCTAATATATGCTTTATGGCTTTCCGAAATCTCACTGAAAGGGCTGTGTGTGATGCGATGCTGTTTACATTCGGCTTCATCATCCCCTTTTTCATCATCTTCTACTGTACTATAGATATTCTTCAAGCTCTGAACAACTGGATATTTGAGGGGTTAAACAGCCAGAAGAAGGAGCAAAAGGCCACCACTCTGGTGCTGGCAGTCCTCCTGGCGTTTATCATCTGCTGGATGCCATTCCACGTGGCAAAGATATTACGTTTGCTGCAAGAAGCTAAAGTCCTGACAGGGTGTAGCCTTGACTACGCCCTTAACATCTGCGGCCTTGTCTTCACGTTCCTCGCCTTCTTCAACAGTGTTCTCAACCCCATCCTCTACGTCATTGTAGGACAGCAATTTCAGGAAAAAGTGATGGGACTCTTTAAACAGTGGAGATCTACCAGGAAATCGTCCGCTAACATCTCATGCACAAACTCAACCCGGATGAGTAGTGTTGGACCTCAGTTGTCTGTTCTGAAGGCCATTTCTTAGAAGCTGTTGTTTTTGTTTACTTACTTTCACATAATGAACTTATTAGTCATGTTCCCCGAAGAAGATATCGAACAGTAACTTAGTCATTTAGAATTTAGTCAGAATACACATTAAATACAATCCTGTCTGATGAGAGGATGTTGTCTCATACTCAGACCGTACTTTTATTTTCAAGCAGTTTCCTTCGTCTTATACATAATATTTAGCAACATGTAAGTGCTACTAACATTAACAGACCAGAGGAAATCAATGTTGCGGTCACCTTTTTAATGCATGGGATTATTACAGGACGTGGGAGGCCATTAGTATAATGCTCCAAAGAGATGGAGACAGACTGTTTCTTTGTAAATGCATGTTATGAAGTCTTTACATGACACATCTTCTATAGAGTGCCACAGTGACGCGTCCTAAAACCCGGAAGTAAGTTAGCATTTTACCACTTCCGGTTCCTTCGACAAAAACCAATGCAATTTCTCCATAGGATTTTGGAAAATAGCTCGAAATAAGGTCTGTGGTTGACACAAATTGAAGAGACAGATCACGTTTTGTTCAGCCGGATAATATCCACATGTCTACCCTACTTTTATAAAAAATGATAAAAGTAGGGGTCACTGTGGCACCCTGTGTGCATGTCTGTGGATATGCGTTTCTGTGTATTGTCAAATGCTGTTGATCTTACTTTCTTTATTATATTTTTTATATTTGAATGTACATCCGAAAAATAAACTCTATATTTTTTAACTATTTATTTATTTATTTATTGTCTTGTCTCTGTCATTGTTACGCATGTTTCCTTTAGTTGACTTACACAGCCAGTTTGGTATTTTGTTTACAATGTGAGCAAATGTTCTCTACGTTCCATGAACGACCTCTGTGTATCAATTGTTAAACTATTTGTTTAATTAATTGTAATACCTGGAGAAACATATTTTCCCTACCTATGAATACACTTACACCTAGTTCCCTGTATAAAGACAGGTTTTTTTGCAATGTTTTTCTTTTCATGATGGCACACGGAAGTATGACCACATTTCCCCTGTCTTAGCTTCTCTCCACTGGCTGCCAATTTATTTTAGGATCCATTTTTAAATTATTGTATTTACTTTTAAAACCCTAAATGGCATGACCCCACCATACCTTGCTGAGCTGCTACAGCATTACACGCCGAACCGCCCTGTCAGGTCAGCGGACCAACTGCTCCTGAATGTGCCTAAAACCAGGTCAAAGCTCAGAGGGGACCGTTGCTTCTCTGTAGCGGCTCCCAAACTGTGGAACGCTCTGCCCTTGGAGATCAGACAGGCCTCCACACTGCCTGCTTTTAAATCGCTTCTTAAAACCCACCTCTTCTCCTTAGCGTTTTAACATTTGGCGTTTCAACATCTTTGGAGTGTTGCTTTTTTGCATTTAAATTGTTTTTTGTTTTTACTTGTACTTGTTTTATGGTGTGTGAGCTGAGCTGTATTACTTTTTTGTATGCTTTGTTTTATTTATTTGCCTGTACAGCACTTTGGTCTGGAGGTTTAAAGTGCTTTATAAATAAAGTTGTATTGTATTGTATGATGTATAAAGTTACACATCTGTAAATAAGTTGATTTAATTCCTCCAGCAAAAGGCTTTTATAAGTATTACTTCACATTGTTAATTGCTGCTATTTGTTTATACAATGTCATTACTATACATCTGAATCACGGAGTTTAAAAATCAAGCAAAAGTATCACCTGTTTTTGCAAGTTTAATTGAAATTGAGTACACCCACAATGTATTCAATAATGCGTGTATGCATGCCCAAGTTATAATAAGGTCAAGGTTGAACTGAGCTGTGAGTCTGTTAACTTAACCAATCGGTTTTCTCTTATAATAATAACATTGCATTTACTAAGATGATCCCTGTTAATGCTGCCGTGAGAAAGTAGTGACAATAAAAGCAATGATTCAGACTTAGTGAGAAAATCTGTATGATTGTGCAAGCTGTTGGTTTTTCTTAACCTGAATAATTTGTATTGACGTTGCACTGTTCCCAGATCTTAACTCACTGAGTAATAACATTTAGCAAATGCAGGAGTAGCCACAAAAAAAACACAAGAGAATGACATTAGAGAATAAGTTAAAGGTGACGTAATGCGCTGTACCTTTCGCAATTACAAGCACCATTGATAAAGATGAGACTGCAGCAGCTGAGTAACACTGATAATTACCCACACTTCATTATGGTTTGTTATTTAAAACTCCTTTTTTTTTTTGCAGAAGCTCTTCAAATGTCTTTTCATGGTTGTGCAATAGCAACTCTTAAAAGGCCACACTTTGTGCCCCCCTTGCAAAGCTTATCGAAGCATTCAAATTAGATGAAGAGTGTATTAACAAATTGTGACTCAGTGTTTCAGATGAAACCCTGCTGCTTGGAGACTAATAGATTTTATGGATCGTTTTATTCACCCATTGTTCCTTGTTGCTAAAAGGCCAACCTGAGGAAATGTCCAATTATTGTGATGATATTAGAGCTTGAAGCACGACTTTCATGTGCTTTTATATTAAGAAGCCTTAAGAAATGTATCCGGGAATACATTGAGAACTACTTTTTTATTAATATTGGTTTGCAATTGCTTGATATTTTGTTTACTTCCTTTAGATGCCTCCACTTGACACCTTAAATTATCACAATAAACTGCACAAACTTACATTTTCTATCTTTAATTACAAAATAAATGATTTTGTTGTAAATTAGAAGTCCACAGTTAAATACAGGACGCACAACATACTTGAGGCTTTTTGTTGTTGTTGAGAGGGACTGTGGTGTCTGCTGGGAAGTATAGGTCTTGCTCGATATGTTTGTGTGACCTTCACGACATTTTCAACTTGATAACAGCAGCTCGAGTGGCGGCAAAGCAAAGACTTTCAGGACAAAAGAACAAATAATATACCTGAGCTGAAGTAACATCAGGCGGATACAAGAAAAATAGTTTTCATTACTTTATTAAGTCCCACAAGTATCATTTAAGTCCATTTAAAGGTCCCATGTCATGCTTTTCCGGTTATTACCCGTCCCCTTGTGTGTGATGAAGGTTGTTCTGCATGTAAACGGTCTGCAGAGTCACAAACCCTCAAAGTACACCCTGTAGCGAGTAAAACTCTAACACAGAAAAGACCTGGCTATGCTGCCCCAGAACGCCTCGTTGGACATTTTTCTGAGTAGTGACGTAACGATACCCAGGTCCAAATGGACCAATCCGTGGAGCTCCTCACACACACATATATGGTTAAATATAGTTAGAAAAATACTAATTTTATAGCATTAAAGTTCAAGAAAGGATGGTTTGCGGCCAAAAAAACGGTCTATTCTTCAATTTCTGTATTTTTTCATATCGCAGGGGGAAAAATATGTCAGTTTTTTCTAATATCGTGCAGCCCTAATGACATGGGACCTTTAAGATCTCCCAATTCATCTCTAAGGGGACTTTCTTCCTTATGAGACACTTTTCTTTCTCCAAGTCATTATTTTGTATTTATGAGGTTGGTAAACAAGCCCTCTGAAATGTGAGGAAAGTTCCGCACTAGGTCCAGTCCTTTCAATACATTTTAATGAGGAAATGTTACATAATATACCTTTTTGAGCCAATGCTTCACATGATGTGTTACAGTACTTTGTAAAAAATGTGTTTCAAAACATAATTTCATCGCTTTTTCAATTAGTAATTCTTCCTTGAGAATAAGTTATTTTATCCTTTCTTTCCCTCACCTCACCCCGCCATTGACGTCAGTATTTCACTCTTTTCACAATCCCTGAAAGAGCCCACACCTTGTTCCTGTTGGTGTTAACTTCCTGTCTGTCTTCTTTGTCTCTGTCATCCAGCTCTCTATATTTTAACCTCTTTGCTTCTCTTGTTTTCTTGTTCTATTCTCTTTTTTTGTATTTACTGGTAACAGTTTACCGTGAATATGACTGCACACCCTTTATCCCTTTATCAGAGCATCCATTACAGGTCTACTGTCAAAAAAGAGCAGACTGCTGAATGTCCAATTTGACCAATCAGAATCAAGTATTCAACAAAACCGTGTCATAATGTTTTTAAACTGATAAGACAACTTGGTCAACATGTGTGTTGTCCATTTATGCTTAAATTGTTCATTAATAAAGTCACAATGGCCACAATTATTAGAATACAACCCACGAAAAACACACCCATTTCCCTTTTAAGTCGGGGCGAAAAACAAGTGTCCTATTGAGCTTTTAAAAATAGAAACACATAGCTTTACATGCTGAAAACAAACACCCTGAATGTATCGGTGTTCTTCTGTTGCTGGTGAAACAATCCGCCTGCAGATATGATGAATACCTGCAGGCAGATTTTTCATTAGTATCCAATTCTTGTCTCTCTCTCTCTCTCTCTCTTAGTGCTCCTCACCCTCCTCCCTCACCCACAGGGAGCATTATCTCTCTGCTTTCTCAACCTCATCCTCCCTCTTTCTCCTGCTCCATCTCCTCTCCCAATACCCTCTTTAATTTCACACACACACACACACACACACACACACACACACACACACACGTCATGGCTTTAGGGTTGCTGTATTTTGTTGAAATGACATCTAGTCTCATTTGCTCACTGGGACTGTTGCCACAGTAACGCTGCATTAAGAATATAGTTTAACATAATGAGAGTAAAACTTACCCGAGCCGAACCCTATTACTAAAATATGAGAATCAAACCAATAATAATTATTTAATGGGAAGAAAGGAGCCACAGGTGTACAAAGGTGTCTGCTGCTACCTGTGGCTCATGTTGGAACAACTTTTTAATTATAAGAAGTTTAATTAATGTTGTGGTTTTATAATTATTATATAATATCATTGTCAAACTGCCTGGCTTACTTTGAGGACAATATAGACTGCCTTTCTTCTGCTTCAATACCTCAAAGGAGGTCCAGGAACTAACAGAGTCAGGGGAAAAGTCACCAAACACTAAAATCCCAGCCTTGGACAATCACCAACAAACCGTGATTTTTTACATGCATTTATTGCACAGAGCGTTCACAATAATCACGCAAAATCAGCAGGGGGAGGTTCCTCAAACTGTTTTCCACAGCAGATTGCATTTCTCTCCCTCGAGCCCCTTTTCACACATGCACTGCAACCCTGAAATTATTACCTGATTTATTGATGTGAGCACCAGACTTTATCCTGCAAGCACCCGAGGACAAAGTCCATGTCTGCATGAGGCCATGAGCTGCTTGTTGCCCGAGTGAGTGGGTGTGTTGATGATGTTTCTATCGTGAATGACTTCAAACAATCAAGGGTGTAAAAGAAGTGGCATTTACACTCAGACTCCAATTTTTTGTTAAGCTTTTGAACGTGAGGCTTGGTAACTTCTCTCTGTAATGCCTGACGCAGACACGGTCCGACGTAGGGCTGTGCAATTAATCGTATTTTAATCTCGATTACGATTTTGGCCTGCAACGATTACGAAAACAAAATAATCAAAAAAAACGATTCTTTTGAAACGCTCTCCCTGCGGAGATCCGCAACATCCCCACGCTTGTCGCCTTCAAAAGGGCCCTCAAGTCCCATCTGTTTGCCAAGGCCTTTGGACCCTAATCTATTTGTTGTTTTGTCTGTCTAACTGTTCGTCTGACTGCCTTTTTGTTTTTGTTATGTTTGTTTCTACACTGTTCTTCTTTGTAAAGCGACCTTGAGTCTCATGAAAGGCGCTATATAAATCCAAATAATTATTATTATTATTGTGTTCTTTTTAACCAAATCTCTCTCAGAGGGGCGTGGGGAATGACTCCTTATTTCCATCTAAAGTAACAGACAGAGAATCAGCACTTTGGAAACAGCGCTGAAACAGAGGGGATTATGGGATTCTGCAATGATCTGTTTGATGTTTGAGCCAATCAGAGACAGGCTCTGTATATATCTGAGAGCTATAATATATTGATGAAAAACAGTATAATAGGGGACCTTTAACACTTCAAGTCTATTGTTGTTGCATCTAGTGAAGTGTAATCTGCATGGACAGCTGTGAAAACAACTATCTCGCTGTATTTGTGCCTTTGAACTGATTAACAGTCATTGCTAACATTGATGGCTTCAGTCTGTCTATGGGTCTATACTGAGGTATCAACAGGACAGGAAATGAAGACTTAAACATTGACTTCGATTTCCATAATAGTGTGATATACTTGCTATTTTGTTAAATAAAATTACATTTGGTGCAGGAAGGTCACGTTAAAGGTCCCATGACATGCTTTTCTGGTTATTACCCGTCCCCTTGTGTGTTGTGTAGCTTTTTCTGCATGTAAACGGTCTGCAGAGTCACAAACCCTCAAAGTACACCCTGTAGCGAGTAAAACTCTAACACAGAAAAGACCTGGCTATGCTGCCCCAGAACGCCTCGGTAACCCAGCTCACACTGTCCGCTCCTCGAGCCTCAAAGGGCGCAGCCGCGAGCCGCGCAACGTCCCGCCAACACGGCACCCAGACCCCACGCAGCATTCTCATCCGTTTGTCATTACTGGTGTCATTTTCTGGTTGCTAACAAACGGCATTGTAACACATAATCACTGATGTTCCACTGTAACGGTGGTGGACTCATCAGAGCAGAGTGGGCGAGCTGACCAATCAGAGCACAGTGGGCTCACAGGGAGGGGGGGGGCAGGAGCTCCAACAAGGCGTTTAGGACAGAGAGTGAATACACATACTATACAGAGGTGCTGTATGAGAAACCAATGTGAGTTTGGAACATTGAACAATATAAATCTATTCTAGTAGACCTCAACAATGGACATATGATCAGTAGAAATGGCCATGACATGGGACCTTTAAGTGGGACTACAGCTTGGAAATGAAA
>CALSBZ010004033.1:202766-241972 GCA_943591055.1 Gobionotothen gibberifrons
GTTAGACGCTTTTATCCAAAGCAACTTACATACATTCAGTACTGTGGACAATCCCCACAGGAGCAATTTGGGGTGGAGTGTCTTGCCCAGGGACACAACGACATGCTGACTGCAGTGGGACTCGAACTTGCTACCCCTGATTCGAAGTCCAGCACTCTATCCACTGAGCCACAGCTCTAGCCACTAAGCCACAGCCGCACTCATCAAGAGTAATCCTTTAAACTAAATGTTAAGGCATTGCTGTTTAGGGGAATGCTATTAAACTGTATTTACTATTCTTTTACAAGGTTGCAATAAAGGATGTTTAACATGAATGAAACTGAAATTCAACAATAAACATCACATAGTAAAATAGTTAAATAAGGCTCTGAGGATGCAAGAAAAACCAAACAATGTTTTGCATTTAGTTTAGAATGCCTTTAAATTACAAACACCATAAACAATTTAAAAAAAAGTTGTATTTCTACCTGAGGTAAATACCATTTGATTGTTCATAATACTAAGTTGTTCCCATCCTTTATAAGGCTTGAGACCTCTTTAAATACAATTCTTTAGATAACATTATGTTCAGTGGTGGAAAGTACCTAAGTACATTTACGGCAGTACCAAACAAATGAAAGGTACTTGTACTTTACTTGAGTATATCAATGTTTCACTGCCACTTTGCATGTATACTCCACTACATCTCAGAGGTTGATATTATACTTTGTATAGCTTTGGTTAAGCAGGACTTTTGAGGACTTTAACTTAAATAAGTCTTACTGAACCCACCTCTTGCAACTACATCTCACGTCCACAAGATGTCACCTGACTCTGCAGTATTGTCTGGCAGCCTTTAAGATTTAAATACAGAATGGCAACATGGGTTACAACAGTGGAAAACATTTTGTCCTTACTTTTGTCAACAGATAAAACCATTCTAAATAAAATGTTTGCTGCAGTGGTTGATAGAAGCCCAATAAATGAAATACAGTACTAATAATTTACTTGATTATTTACATTTTCTGCTACTTTATTCAGATATACTGTTTTATTGTCACTTAGATTTGTGTAAGATGTAAATCTGTCTTGAGTCCACACCATTATCTTTTAATCTTAGAAAAACGAAGTTGCCGTTGTAAAAATTGTCAATGGATTGTCCTTCCACTGGCAATACAAATGAAATGGGATCAAAGAAAGCATCTGAACATTTCTTCCACACTGCACTGGACAAGCTGAAAAACTTCCTGAGCAGCATATTATACATAACATGTCAATTCTAAAGTTAAGAGCAAGTATTTCTCAATAGTAGGCTCCTTAAAGGTGGGGTATGTAATTTTGGAGAAACCAGCTCGAGTGCGCTAGAAAGGCAGGTAGGCCATCCAGTTACTTCAGCCGGGCCGGCTCAGATGATTGGTCGTGCTTTTTACAGTACTAAGGCTTCCACAGATGAATTGTTTTAATGTATTTATTGTCAAAGCATTTAATGTATTCATTGCTATCGGGATGTTAAGAGCATTCCATGGAATATTACAAAAAGTGTTTCTGAAATAAATTACATACCCCACCTTTAAGTACTTCAGCAAATGTACAGTTCTCTGTTTGCAGACAGATGATTAGATATGTCTTGTATAATCTTGTGAAACTCAAAGGTGACAGTGAAGATCAACAGCTGTAGGCTAGCAGTCAGGATAAGCTCACAGTGTAAGGATTAAACACTTTATTAAAGATAATGTTTTATAATAGGACACACAAAATGAAATGTAAAAGACACAAGGCCAAGGTGTCTACGAAGAGGAACATTTTCATTCTAAAGTCTGAGCAATGCATTAACTTCAGTACTGCAGGTATAAGAGTGCAGTCCTCAAAGATTTGAATATTTAAAGAGTCCTGCATTCGACATATTCATTAAGTTCCTTCTTAAAAACAGGCCAGACTTTGTATACATGTGGTACTTAGGGGTCAAAATACTTTCTGCCCTATAGATAAAGTGTTCTATAGGGAAAACACCCCTAAGCAAATGCTTTAGAGGTTCTTATGGAAAAAAAGAAGAAGTTTTTAAAATATGTTTTGTAATTGATGTTTTTGTCTTTTTTTTGTTCCAGTTTACCCACATTTATTTATTTTTCTCATGTCTTTATTCAATACAAATCATACATTTAATTTATATAGCACTTTGATAATAACCCATAGAAACTTTACATTTACTTCCTATTCTTAAGGTTTCTCATGGTTGCATAATCAGAATAAGAATCAACAGGTACCTTCACACTACAAGGAATTGCTTTGGTGTAAGGTGGCGCAAACATAAACAACATAAGGAAATAAGTTGTAAGAGAAGGTCAAAAATGTAACAATTATAAAAAGAAAATATTTAAAAAATACAATTAAAGGGGACCTATCATGCAAAATGCACTTTTTGATGTCTTTTATACATAAATATGTGTCCCCGGTGTGTCAGGGAACTGACCTCCGTACCCAAATCTCTAAAAACGGGGGTACAACGAGCGGATACAGATTTGCTGCCGATATGACGTCAAATCGGCGGCGGACCCACAGAAAGTTGCTATCAGAAACAATGCCTGACGTGTTTTGGACGTAATCTCGTCTTTGTTTACATTAGCAAGTCTCGCTAACACTCAGAGCTAACCTGTACTGGAGAGCACATGTGTTTAAAAAGCAGGAAATGAAAAAAGGAACTCACCTTGTGGTAAACCACAAGGTGGTAAACCACAAGGTGGGTGAGAATTGTCCGGGGCTATGCTTTACCTGAACCTCATCATGACACTAGAGAGGACGGCAGGATTGTAATTTCCCGTGTTCAGTGAATGCAACAGAGGCAAGATACAAGACCAATCACCAGAGAGTTGCATGGAAATAAACGTGTCTTATTGGCTGACAGGTACCTATCCTGTGACAATGTTTAAACTGTCAATCGGGCCGTTTCTCAATGTCGAGTAAAGCTGCTGCAGAGCCACTATTTCAAGTATACTACGGCATCGAGAGGCGCCGAAGGACTGTTTAAATGCATGTTAAATGCCCAGCATTCGGCGGCACTCGATGACGTAGTAGTATACTTGAAATAGTGGCTCTGCAGCAGGTATACTCGACATTGAGAAACGGCCTCGGACTCTGAGTTTTTGAAGATGGACATAAGAAAATGTGTTCTTAAAAAAGACACAACAACCCCAGAGCCACCACTTGCGCCAGGTAAACAAGGTATGTAAATGTCAGTAAACTTCCAAGTTATGCGAACATGTAAGCAAAGCATAAATTACAGCTACGTTGTTGACGTTACTTTGAATCGCGCGGGTAAGCTAAACCGTTATCAAGTAGCTATAGCTAGCCAGAGATATTAAAATAACACTTTGTCATACAATCTAAATGTTATGTTTAATGTTACCTGGTGATTTCAAAGAAAGCTCTCTGGGAAATGTTGACTTACTTTCAGTGTTCGACAGGTAGAAGCTACCTTACATTACACAGTCACAGGGGAGGGATTTGTAAAATATCCATAAAGAAACATAAAATCTGTTTACAGTTCTGTTTCATATTGATGTTGAAATATGTATCCATATCTCTTAATTTTGCTCTCAAATTGCACCAGATTGATGCTTTTAACTTCAATATTTAAAAAAAAATCTTCCCGGGGGAGCATGCCCCCGGACCCCCCTAGAGGAGATTAGGTCCGCCCCCCACTTGTAAAAAAATAGCACTTTACACCTGCTTACCCTTATATGCCGTGAGCTGATTATCGAGCCTTCATTGTAACAGTCGCAGGTGTACTGTGTTTGTGCGTGTGGGGAGTGTAGACATTTCCACTGTAGCGCCCGGTACCTCAATGTAATGAACTGTGGGCTAAGCCCCAGTCCAGGAAACGCCCCTAGTAAACCCGCAAGAGGAAAAGCATTTGAGCGCCATACTGTTTCAATAAATAATCCTTGATGTGGTTTAGAACAGGATGGCGTTTTATCACAGCAGAATTTAACTTTATCTCCGGTAGAATTCTGATCAGGCATTAGCTCTGCCTCCTTTTTTCAAGCTAAGGACCCAAAATCCGCGTTTCTCTAACAGGGCTGCAAAAGAGGGTTATGAGCAGTATGAGGCATGGCTACAATGGGGGATCTGTTTGGTATTTTAAGCAAAAAACTTCACAGACATGTTTTGTATAGGTATGGCCCTACAATATATATTTCCAATATAGCATGATAGGTCCACTTTAAATTAAAGAGAATAAAAACAAGTATTTACGCCAAATATAAATATATGAAAGAAACAAAACAAAAAAGAAAAACGTATCATAATGGTATGTAATATACGTATATGCCAAACTGCAGTATAGTTCTGCTTCTGTACGTCTATATTTATGTTGCTGCAATATTTTGTATTTATAGAACATTTAAATGTATCCAGAATATTTTACATTATTTGTGAAATATGTATTTTCTACTGTATATGTGGTTATAATGGCTGTTTATGTTTGTTTATTGTATTATGGTTATTCTTTATCCCCCCTTTTAAATGTAACACACTGCTGCTGTAACAAAACAATTTCCCAGTTTGGATCAATAAAGTATCTATCAACTATTATGTTTTTAAGATGAGGGCTGTGCAGAAATGTGAGCAGTTCCTTATGGATGAAATGTGTTTCTGAGTCAGTGCATTTCTTCTTGTGAATGTGGATGTTTCCCATGGATAAACTGCTGTGCCCCTCTCCCCTGGATGTCTCTGACAGATGGGCGTTGCCCGTGCAGCCTAATGTCAGTTGCTTTCGCCGACACGCCTCCGAAAGGAAGACTTCCTCTCAAGCAAACTTGGGAAGTTAACCATGCGGCAAAGTCCCACCTTAAACGCCAACACACGCTGTTCTCATTGGCTCTCGCCCTTGTCAATCACTTATATCCCAAGCGACGTCAGCAGCAGGCAACTACACCACACCGGGGCTGAGGAGTGGGAGACGAAGAGCAATCAGCACCACCAGGAAAAAAAAATACCAGGAGCGATAAAAAAAAATGTACGGACTACAAGGGAACATCTGACTGTCAGTGTTGGGACATTTTGAAGGCGACGTTTTTCCCTATCTTGATACATGAAGGTCTTCTGTCAGGCTGAGCTTTCTGGTTTTTCGCCAGTTGGCTGCAATTCCAGGGATGGCTAGCTAAGCTAACCTAGCTAGCTAACAATTAGCCTGCCCATTTAGCTTCCACTGGTCACTGGGTGCAACAGGATAACTGAACGTGATACTTAAGCATTGTTCTTCAGCTGGATTGACACAATAGCTATCAATCGTCGAGTGCTAGAGACAACAGGGATATAGTTTCTGTGTGTTCCGTAGATGGACAGTTTTACGGTGCGCTCATTGTCGCTACGCGGGCGTACAGTGATGGTTTCGGGGCGGCTAGCCTTCTACTCGGCCGGGCGACCAGCGGAGGGATTGTACAAATGTGGCAGCCTGTAGTGTCCCACTGTCTCTGGGACCGAAGTCTGTAGTTTTGAAATAAAATACTGCTTATATATTCTGGATGAGTGTTAGATTTGCTGGCTAAGGATTATAAAAGTATTTGTACGTTGAAAATTAATCAACTTGTTAGCTTGGTCCTTAGCTTACGAGCTACTTTCCCAAACTAAATCCAGCTGTTTGTTTTTTTGGGAAAGTGCATCAAGTATTTTTCACACCTGTAGTCATCTGATATGTTTGCAGACATGTTGCATTGCATATTTTCTGTGATCAGCTGTCAGCTCCTGTAACCTGAGGATTGGCACGAGACTTTGACTAAGCTGTCAAAATATTTTGACACTTGACAGCAGTTTTTACCCTGAAGAAAGGAAGGCCGGATTCTGCAGCAAGCTCCATTATCAGCGTTTTGGATAATACTTGTTGAGTGTCGGACATATTTTTTATATTTGCTGTGAGGTGTAACCCGGCGCCCCTTGTCAGACGGGCTTTTCAGCTCATGCGGTGATGACTTTAGACTCCATGATGGCTTGTTGCCTGAGTGAAGAGGCGAAGGAGTCCAAACGAATCAACGCTGAGATCGAGAAACAACTCCGGCGAGACAAGAGGGATGCGAGGAGGGAGCTGAAGCTGCTTCTGCTGGGTAAGCCTGCATGATTTAAAGGGTTTCACACACTCCATCTCTACCTCTTTTATACACACACACACACACACACACACACACACACACACACACACACACACACACACACCAGATCATACCTGAGCTATTGATTTGAATTGCATTGTAAAGGTTTTGCATGTAAAACTGTGCACCCACCCTGTACAAACCAGATTACTGTGGTCACCACAGGATTTGTGTGTGATGTGATATGCAAATCGAGATTCAAATGCGTTTCCGGTCTAGTAGCTTGTCGTGGAAGAGAAGCTATTCAACCTGGAATCATATATAGAAATACATTAGATAGATTTGAGTAATTGCATTATAGCACGTATTCTTTTTTTTTTTCTTGGTTTAAAAAAAATAGATTACAATAAGGTGTTTCAATTTCTTGACAGTTTCTATCTGAGCTATCAATTTCCTTTACACACTTAGTCATTAGTACATATCCACATTAATGATGATAATTGATTAAAATCTCAGTGTGTTAAAAACAACAATAGTCAACCTTAATTAAATAAGGTTATCAAAATATTGAGATATTTGATTTTCTAAATGTTTTCCATATATACTACTCACACTTTCACATACCAAGACTTATTGAGTTGTGTTCATTTTTGTCGTTAAAGATTTCCTGAGTCCATTTCAATGCTTTTTCATGCTGAATAACTTACTTCTAGGAACAGGAGCACATCTCTGGTAAACACAAGTGCTGCTTTTGCATAATTATTGATGGAGAAACTAATTAGTCAACAAATGGTGTCATTGTTGGTCCACTATACATCTCCTTTTCTTTATCACATGAAAGTCACTAACAGAATTGTGTTTCTATAAAACTACCATCTCGGTCTAAGAAGGAAAAAACACAGGAAACGTTTGGAAATATTTCCCGAGCTATTGGTTGTGTTGGAGCTTGTGTTGCAGTCCTCTTCCTTTTTGTATACCTCTAAAGCTTTAGTAAAAGCTCTTTGACTGCCTGGTTAATGAAAAGCTAATAAGTTAAACGTCACTTACTGAGGCAGGGAAATGTCTTCACTTCCTGGTGATTATTTACCTACATGTAGCTCTGTGAATTTTTGTACATTTGCCAAGTTCATGCTCTTTATATTTTGTTCAGGCGTTATTTTGGCTATGATTTGATTTTGCTTCCAGTCACAGGGGAACAAAAGACACTACTGCGTTACAAGGGGTTTTTCTGTTGAAGCCTCATGCTGTAAATCATCTTAAAAACTTCCATTTAAAGTCAAAGAAATCAATAAGGTTATCCTCTGTTAAATTGTTTTAAGTCGGCGTTTTACTTATTCTCAACAACATATTATCAAGAGGGTTTTTTTCGGAGTAAACCTTCTTACATCCAGCTGTCAACAGTTCCCTCATATTCCTGTAGTGATCTTCCTCATAACCGTAGTTTTATCTGCCTGTAAAACATGGCTTAAATAATGAACAAAAGAGTTGTTTTTTAATTAAGACTGTTACAAGAGAGACTGCGCTCTCCTGGCGTCTGGTCTAGAACAGGCTTCTCTGAGGTGGCCCACTCTGGGAATTAACCTTCCTCCTGAGAATATGCTGCTCATTTCTATCCTTAATGACAGTAGCTGTGGCATTGTGCGTTTGTATGTTATGTTTTATTGATGGAGAAAGCTGTTATTTTGTATTTTCCACACTACTGTTAAGCCTAGGTTTAGTCTAACTAACCCTCACTTGAACTAGGAAAGATTCAGTGTCAGTCGGTTACTCTGGTTTGTTGTCGCAAGTGACTGAACTTTCTAGTTTAAGGTGCTCTCACTCATAAAGGCAACAGCACTTACAAGAATCACAGCTCATAAGAAATAACTGTTCTTGATAAGGCTGCACGATATATCGTTTCAGAATTGACATTTCAATGCACAATAGTCACATACCAGAGTTTCCGATTAATCACAACAATGAAATCCATTCACCATTCATGGCTTTTATAGCCAATGACATTTTATTAAATTGTTAACTAAAGCACAATATTTTGTATGTAGCCTTTTTAAATGTGTCTCACCAAACTGTTGGCTGTAACTTTGATTGTAGGTTTCAAAATGTAAGGCTAATTATCCACACAGACATACAGGGCTAAGGGGGAACAAAAGTTTAACAAATCCTGAGTGTAAAGGGTAAATGGAGCCTTTTGATTAGGGATTATTTGATACTTCTTCAGCCTGACCAATAGTTGACTGTTTAGGCCTATATTGATGTACAAAATCTGATGCCATTTCTATTGGTTGGACTAGATACTACTAATCATATTTGACTGGTGAACGAGTCAGAATGGGTTATAAATGTAGCTAATACCAGTTTACCAAATTCTCAGTAACGGTCCACACAGCAGCGTTAAAAAAATCTTCCAACGCTTCTGCCCATTGACTTTGAATGGGGTGACGTCACTTTGCCTCACTTTTCGCCGAACTGCATTGTGGGGAAGCAAAGCGAAGATTTCCAGGATTTTCAGGATTCAAAAGTTGAGCAATGTTCAACTTTTGAAGCTGAGGTGGAAGCGTCAGTTTTCATTTTAACATTGCTATTGCTTTGTATGTCGGGGGCGGGAGATTCATGTGATTGGTTGTTGGTCGCGTTGCTCGCAAAAAATCCCCAAGCTTCAGACACGCCCACCTCCAAGGTTTTTTTAACGCGGCTGTGTGGACGTACCGTAAGTCATCGTCAGTTAGTGGGCCAGATAAAGCTAATCTATGTAACTAATATAAAATAAGAAATGTCAAGCTACTGGAATTTGTTGTTAAATGACATCCCCGTGGACTGAATGCTACGTGATATTAAATCTTTTAAAACATATTGAAGGAAGTCCTGGGCGGAAATGCACAAAAGGATTTTGATTATTCATTTGCCCAACACATTGCAACATGAAATAATAAAAGTATTGTTGGTGAAGAGACGTATTGTTTATGTCCTCATGTTCCTGCTCACAGATGAGCGACTGGGATAGGGACTCAGTGTAAGAGATTTGGAGGACATGCTTTTTCTGTCTCTGCAACTAAAACATATTTGATTGAAAAAGCTAAAACACAAACTGCAGGAGTTGTTAGGAGCTTGAGGTTGGAAGTCTGCTGTCACTACTTAAGGTTATGTGGAAAGGATCTCGGCTGTATGTAGCTACAGTCTGAGTTATAGGGCACTCTGGTTGTCTCACTTCATTTGGATCCTATTATGGACCTCTTTGATTCTTTTTATAGACGCATAGTGTAGCTTTTTATTATGGTTTTGGCTCCATATCAGGTCTTCAGTCTGTTCCCTACAGTGGATGGTGACTTCTTAAAGTCAATGTTGATTTATACATTTCTTGAAAAATTATCAGAAAAAACCCCAAAGAAAGTTCTGGTAATTTTAATTAAAGGTCACCTATTATGCAAAATCCACGTGTTCATGTATTTTCTACATCAACATGTGTCCCCTCTTCTTCATGTCTCTTCTACATAAACATGTGTCCCCTCTTCTTCATGTCTCTTCTACATCAACATGTGTCTCCTCTTCTTCATGTCTCTTCTACATCAACATGTGTCCCCTCTTCTTCATGTCTCTTCTACATCAACATGTGTCCCCTCTGTGTAAAGAGATTCTGAAAGTTTCAGGAAAAAAGATTCTCTCTCCTTTCGTCCTGATCCATTTATAACCGTCTGAAAATGAGCTGATCAGATTTTGTCCACTTTATGATGTCATAACGATTTTTTGGCTTGTGTAACCATTAGCCAATCACCAACCAAGGTAACCCCCCCCCCCACCTTATCACCTGAATCTCCTCCTAGAGCACCATTGAGTTCTTTTTAACCAAATGTCTCTCAGAGGGGCGTGGGGAGGGGCTCCTTATTTTCATCTAAAGTAACAGACAGAGAATCAGCACTTTGGAAACAGGGCTGAAACAGAGGGGATTATGGGTAATGCTGCAATGATCTGGAGCCAAACACTTCAGAGACATGTTTGTATATATATCTGAGACCTATAATATATTGATGAAAAACACTATAATAGTGGACCTCTTTAAATTATCATAGTGTGAAATAGGAATAGGCATTTCAAGCAAAAATAATATTGGATTATTACAAGGAACTATTGGATCTTTCCTGAGGACAGCTGTTTATATAGCTGACACATTTGACGATGTTGATAGAGGGATACTTTAGATTAGATTGTTGGAATAGTGTTAAGACTTCCCAAGACTTTTTTGGTGACTCATTTTCTTTCTTTTTTTCTGTCGCGTTTGAATGAAGTGTAGGTCGATCTGTACGTGCCACACACGGTTGGCTGGCACCTGGTTGAAAGGTTCTTGTCCGCCACTGTAAAAACAAGGACAATTATTTAACTTTATGACAAGATAGTCTTACAATCTATTGGAGAATTTGACTGTTTAAAAAAATCGTGACCCATCCCTACTTTGGAATACTTAAAAAGGCATTCCCTGTTCAGTTGGATGTTTTAAAGCGCAGGCATTGATTCCAGCTGTTTATCGGCAGTAAGATGGCTTTCCTCGGTCGTTTGGTTAACTACTAGTGCATGGTAGACGTGCAGAAAAGGTCTGAGCAGTGCTCTTCCTTCTGCTCTGTCTAATGAAAGTCACAAGTAATTAAATGTGTACAGCTGGAGCTCAGGGAGCCTGCAGTAACAACAGCAGTTTGTGAGCTGTCCTCAGGAAAAAGGACCTTTTTTATAAATGTGGTAATGACTGTTCGGAAATTGGCAAATGCACTCTTAAGTGAACAGGGGATTTGACGAGTTATTGTTTATTATCAAGGGTTTTACAGCCATTAGAAATGTTCTGTTTCCCCCATCTTCAATTTGAGCAGTTTCGTTAAAAAAAATCCTTGTTTTATCATTTTAAAATGTCTGTTTTTCAGAAAAAAAATTCAAACTGTTTCCATAAAAAAAATAATTGAGGATAACGTAATAACATAAAAGTATGTCATAAGAATACAAAGGTATTTTATTGAGAGAAAAAAAAAAGTGCGTGTTGAACATTGTGCAAACAGAGACTGGAGACTGTTGACTGAAGGTTTAGACATCCATATGGTTGAAAAAAAACTTGCAAGTCCTGTACTCCTGTAGCACTGCAAAAATGCTATGTATGTGTTCATCTTCTGCAGAGGTGTGTACATCTTTTGCTACCCAAGGCAGCTCAGGAACATTTGATTTGTTTCCTACATGGAACAACAGAAATGCTCACTATTATTACATTTTTATAAAACCTTAATATGAAAAGTTTTTTAAACTCAGAACCACAATAGTTTGACCTTTTTTGATCTACTTTCCTCGTCACCTTTTCAAATAAATGAAGCCTTTCTGGGTATAAAATGTTCAGTTAAGCCAGATTCATACCCACGACATCAGGAGCACGTTCTGTACACCTGAACGATCCGATGCCCTGGGCAGCGCAGGACATGTACCTGAACTCATCATTGAAATGGGAGTCCGGATGCTGACACACACACACACACACACACACACACACACACACACACACACACTCTGAGCACACACTTCATCTGTCAATGTGCCCACCGCTCAAACAGGTCTGCAGTATCTGGGTTAATGAGTGTTTGTTTTTTGGCAACACCCAAGGATGTCTCATGCATGGAGCCTACCTACGCCCATTATGGTTTCTCTTAGTAAGTCTCTCCGTAAACCACGCTGATAAGCCCTGTTGGCCGTATTTATTTGGATCCTTGTTAGCTGCTGCCAAGGTAACGGCAGGCATGGCGGAGTTTGGTAGAAAAAATACAGGAAGCCAACATGAGCAACCCACACACACAGAGTATAACGTTACCCAAAGAGAATTGTATGCACAGTGGCATTATGGGACATCATTGAGCTTCTATGTGGTACCCTAGTTTTCCTCATATGCACAATAGCATCTCTGAAGGCAGTTGGCAGACGCCTCCCTGTATCCTCACTCCTACACCTGTGTCTAACAGCACGGACTGACTCCCAGCCAAGGTTAATAATGCGAATTTTCACCCACGTGAGCGTCTTTCCCAGAAATCTCAGATTGCTAGGCTCGTGCAGACTGACCGCACTAAATGCCAGTTATTTGAGCCAAATGCATATTGGTTTATTACCAGCCGGGAGAAGACTGGTAATCGAGAACTGGATATCAACTAGAACATGTTCCTAAATTCCCCTTCCAAATAAATATCTAAAGGTTTTTATTGATAACAATTTTATGTAGACTAATAATAAAAGAAATACACCCACAAATCCTTTTTTAGAACGGTGAAAAACCAAATAATTTCTTGTCCTGAACATTTTTATGACTATAAATATAGTTTGGTGGAATTTTTGGTTTATCTCTGTGCAGCGTTTCCGCCAGGGGGGCGTCTTGGCGTCATTTGACAGAAGATCGAGTTTTTATCGCTTGAAATAACGAAAAGGACATCCCTCTGTTGGAGGGGCAAAGGAGTCTGGTGGGATTCTTTTAAAATACAAAATGTTGAGTTATTTAGAAACAATTAACACTTATAGTTTCATGTCTTGTTACATAAGAATAGATCATATTTGTTAAGTGTTATTATGGGAGAATTACTATTCTTGTGGTACTACTGCCTTATTTGGCCCATATTGAGCATATTAAGACCAAAACTCATGTACAACAACTTCCTTACTTGCAATAAATAAGCACTAATTAAAGGGTTATTGAAGAAAAACTCTCAACTTATGGCTTATTACTTGTAGAATAAGGCATTAATAAGTGTTTTATAATGACCAATAAAGAGCCAATATACTGCTAATATGCATATTAATTAACAACTAGTTGATGGTTAATTTGTGTACCTTAGGGCTGCACGATATATCGTGCCGTGACGATAATCGCGATATGTGCATGCGCGATATTCACATCGCAGGACGTGCGATTCATCTTTTTTTTTAACTTTTTTTTTTTTAGGTCGGCAAATGAACTCAAACGCGTCATGTTACAATTCTTTTGCTGCTTGCTACAAAAGGAAAACTCGCTCGGCTCTCATGTCAGGGGTACTTGAGTGAGTGACATACAGCAAACCACCAATCACAATCAAATCTCCAAAGCAAACGGATCCGGTGATTAAAGGTAAAAACACTGAATAAAGTAGTTTCATGTGTTTCTCCAGGGCAGTTCGGCGCTGCTAACCGAGCTAGCTCAGCTGGTTGCTCTGATAACTTAAGATCCAGATGTCCGTGACTAAAATCCTTCATCCGGTTAAATATAGTCCGAAAAATACCTATTGTATAGCACTAAAGTTCAAGAAAGGATAGAAAACTGTCTTTTCTTCAATTCCTGTATTTTTTCATATCGCAATATATACCGCAGGGGAAAAGAATATCGCAATATCAGTTTTTTCCCAATATCATGCAGCCCTAGTGTTCCTTAATATAAAGTGTTACCTTATATTCTTCTTGAACACATTTGGAATGCCCTATTGTTATTAGCTGCTGACATATAAGAATAACTTGTTTTGCCAGTATGCCTGCACCTTAGAGGCACCTCAACCATTTCTCTCAGAGGTAAACTGTATGTCTGAGCTTCTGTGCCCTGTAGTTTCACAGTGTGGTACGAAGGCAGGACAGGTAGGTGTTCGTCGCGTTCTGAACTGCTTGTCTGGCTGCTCTGTTGGTTCTGCAAACTGATGTTGACACACCCAGACCTTCTGCAGTTATGTGGCAGTCAGACCTGTGAAAAAGTGCTTGACTTATGTCAGATGTATGGAAGAGGGTTATGACGCTAAGACAAATGTATTATGTTCAAGTACAGTTATTAAAAGGCTGAATTGTTGAAGTTGTAGCACATTCCGAGTACTTGTCTGTGTTTGCATATGAAAATTCAATAGATCTCAAAACCTAATAAATGTATTGTTTACATAGTAACACATCAACGACTGGCAAGTTCCAAACTAAGTCTTGGACCCATAAGAAGGAAGTGAAGTTGAAGTAGGATCACTTTGAGTTGAGGGATTTTAAACTGAACGAAAGCGTCGTTCCAGTGGGAAGTACTGCTGTTTCAAGTCAGAAAGCATTTTGATTAAATGGAATCCAAAATATTGAAGATGATTAAATTAACATTCACATTCTTATTAGAAGAAAAACCATCTAAGGAATTTTCTCAAACTGGACTAGAGATCCCATGATTCCTGCCCCCTCTTTTCTTTCTCTCAGCAAATATCCAGACATGCTCTTGGCAGCGACTTACGCTGTAAAATATATTAAATTGGACATAATAAAAGCAAATATTGAAGACATACATATATAAAAAAAATACAATAACATTGTTTTTTATGTGAACAAGAAACAAAAATGTGGAATACAAATATAAACAGACCAGTATATCTGAAAAAATAAGTACAGCATATCAGAATTAAACCAGATGTGTTATGCAGTTTTAATATGAGGCAGAGTATCGTAAAATCATATATATTTACAATTTATTTTAGTGTCACGTTTAGTGCCTATAAGAGGAGAGAAGTACATGACATTCAAATAAGCACCAAAAAGGCTCTGGTCCCACTTCTCCTGCATCCTTCATTAATAAACATATTTTTAAGTAGCTAGATGAAGATTTATTTGCTGTGGCATGGATGGTTAGTTGGCAGATGTCTAGTAGTAACCTGAGGCCTGTACTACGAATCCAGTTCAACATACCCTGGATATGTTTGAGTTATCTGGCTTAACTAACCCAAAACGCGATCTCACTAAGCGGTCCTACGACGCTGGTTATCAACTTGGTAACTCAAGGCAGGGTTTCTCTGTCCGGCTGAGTGCGCGTTCACATGAAAGGGGCGGGGTTAGCAACATTTGACCAACATTTGACAAACATGGACAAGCGTACTGTCAGCGCAGCGTCATACTTCCTGAATGAAAAGTTAACTATAATATTAGACAAATATGAAGAAGTTTAAACTTTAAACATTCATGACTTAAACACATTATCCAGGATAAAAGCCACATAGCTGCACCTGCAAGGTGAATACAGCTGGTTAGAGATGTCCCGATCCGATCACGTGATCGGGGATCGGAGCCGATCACGTGATTTTCAAAAGATCGGAATCGGGAGAAAAAAATCGGGGATCCGGATTTTTTTTTCATTTATTTTTTATTTTTTACATTTTATTTAATGTTACAAAACAAAAATGACCATGTTCAAGTCTTAAAGTCATCATGAGGCCTTAGTTTTGGTAGACCAGGTTGCTTATTTCTCTCAAATCTGGCAACAGAGTGGGCGCAGTGTCTAATAGTAGCAGTAAGCTAACGAGTACTGATAAGCTTTATTTTGTTTTGATCCAATGCTGCACAACTGAACTGATCCAATGCTGCTGTGAAAAAAAGAAGCTATATCCATGTTGGATAGAATGGGTAGTTGGGTACTGTCATTTACATTAAAAAAATAACCTTAAGGGACAACTTGAATGCTTTTTTTTCTCTTAATGCATTGCATAAAGATCGAATCGGGAAAAATCGGTATTGGCAAATTGTCAAAATCAAATGATCGGAATCGGATCGGGAGCAAAAAAAGGTGATCGGGACATCCCTACAGCTGGTAACAGAAAAAGTGTTTGAATGCGTACATTAACAGGTTTATGATATCACTGCCCCGTCTAAGACACGATCTGACTTTAATTACATTTGACTCGAGTGTTTCGTCAACTTAATGTGTTGCTTAAAATAATACTTCTGCATACAGTATGTGACACTGTGAGTGTTGCACGGCCAGATACGGCAAAGCTGACTCGGATAAGGAAATATATGATACATTATGATGTGCTATGAATGATAATGGGACACATCGACGTCTGCACTCACAGTGCCGCGGACTGTACTTAATATTACTTTGATCCGGTTCCTTATGTTGTGGCAGATATTTAAGTAAGCTTTCTTAACGCTAATGTTATAATAGTCAGATTGCTCTGAAGATGGGAGGTGATATTCTATTAATTTTGACGTTCACACAGTGATCGTTTTAGGAGAGGGTTTTTATTCTATTTTAAGGCAAATTCAAGTTTTTTTTAAAGATAATTACATGCTAAAAGCTGTCCCAGAGGCAGTATGTTTTAATGATGTAGATGATGTTTTTGGTCTTTTGTTTTATTTTGCTTCTGCAACTGGCATGAGGCAAATAATTGATAACAACAACCCAGAGAAATGGACTGAAAATGAGCAAGAAAATACAAGAGCTGTGCAATAAATGTGGCATGTGAGGCATGCACAGCTGGGACTGAATACATTAGCATTTTACTGTCTAAATCCATCCGGGCACTCTTTATAACAAAATGCTATCTAATGCAACAAAACCACACACTACCAATTGCGATGTGATCCTCATCTTTATTCCGAGTAGAGTTGAATCAATTGGTCGAATAATTCATTAGTTGATCAGTAGAATCAAACTTTTTCCTAAATGAAAAATGCCCAGGAGTTTGATCCCTTTCTTAGTGTGTGAATATTTCTTTCCTCATTTTTCATTGACGATAAACCGAATGCCCTAATCCAAAACAAGATATTTGAAGACCTTTCCTTAAACTGAAGATAATAGTCGGATTGATAAAAAAATAATGGTTAGTTTCAGCCATTTCAAAGTTGTTGCTCTTATTACATACCAGTCTGACGTTTTTTTTAACCACCACCCTATAACGAAATATCTTTGAATCTACAGGTTTTGTAAGATAATATCACGCTTTTTTACTTTAAGAACTGCAAAAGGCTGTTAACAAATACAGTGCGTCAATACTCTCCACTATCTTGCTAATGCTATGTACCTATTTATTTTCTTTAATATGTCCCATGTGGTGTTGTCTCTGCAGCTTTACATATAGGAGGAGGATTGCTGAGGGTTAAGGGGTTTCATCGCGTGACAGAAACAGTGACATGGGAAACGAATATGAAACAATTCTGTCTCTTCACACACACACACACACACACACACACACACACACACACATACACACACACACACACACACACACCCTCTTCTCAAGCAAATATGAGTTACTGTATCCATAGCAGCTGTACACTGAAACATCTGCAAATATTGTGATACTTGCAGCCAGTCCGTGCACTGACAGTAAAGTTGGGCAAACTGTGTTTTTAAGCTTTTCAATAAAACAGTTTTAGTACTAAAGTTCTTTAAGAACAGTTGTATTTCCACTTCATCTCAAGAACTGCAAGAATTGGCAAAATATGCAGACAATTGATCAAATATGTTTTGTTATACCACGATGCTACAACACCTGTTCCTCTTTTGAGCAAGGTTATATAGAATTCTTTGTATTTTTTTAGTTTTCTAATGACATACCTAATTTCCATAAATGCTGATCTGTGACAAGTCAAAGGAAGAATAGTGTTATTGGAGTTAAGAGACTTTGATGAATCTTGCGAAATAGCTCTGATGCTGTTTGTGGTTCAGCTTGATACATATTGGTCCAACGCTTTATGTTTGATTTGGCACCCATTTATATGTTTCAGTTTCGCTCCCCTCGCCGACTCTCTGTCATGCTCTTTCTCTAAAACAAAACCTGTAGGAAAGTCTTCGTACACATTCTAGCTATTCAGACTTGATTTAAAGGAGCATGCCAACATAAAAACTACTAAAGTCCTGCAATCAAAGATGAATAACTAAATATAATTGTAGAAGAATTAAAAGCCATAGCATGTGTTGTAAAAAGGGTATTGAGTGGTTGCAAGGTTCATAATAAAATGCAGTCCATTACCGTTACTGACATTGGCGTCTCAACTTTTGAAAAGCCCAAAGCAATATAATTTCTTCTTTCTTTAACTTCCGACAGACCAGGCTCAGTTAGAGCTCTGCTCTCTTCTGCCAGCTAAAAAGAGAAAAGGCCTTTTTGTTTCTGCTAACGGAAATAATTGTTTGTTTGCAGAAAGGGCAGGGAAGATACTGTAGACCTTAATAAAAGTGGTATGTGACATACTTAATGCTGTCCACTTGTGATCAGATCATAATTAAAAGTGAATGCCAGGACTAAACAGTGCCTTCATTGAGCGGTTCATGGATGACGTATTCTTGTAGGTAGATCCACAAGTTGCACTGGTTCCCATGCCAAAAAGCCAATGGGAACCCGCTTGGCTAAACTTAATGATGTTCAGTAGTCTCATATAGACGCGCTATGAATATGGACAGGAGTGGGGGTATTTACTGACATATTTTATGCTATAGAACAAAACATGAAACTCTCTTAAACTTGTGTTAACCCCAGACTTTTTTTTAAGCATCCAACCAAAAAATGCATTAAAAAAAGCATTGACTTTGAGACAAGCAAAGTGAAAATGCTAACCAATTTCCAAGTTTTAAGACTCTTTCCTGAACCACTTAAATGGCAAATGACGGACCGGTGAGCGGAGCAACACACACACTAAGAGTTAAACCTAACACACTTAGCTATTTTATCTACCTCCGGAACAAGCTAAACTAGTTATAAATATATTTATTCTTCACTGTTGGGTCACTCATTACTGGATCAGTGAGCTGCATGAGACGATATTGACAGGCTGTCAGGAGAGAGGGAGAGAGAGCTTCCGCTCATTTCTCCCGTGTTATTATCCAAAGTTAATGTAAACTTGAATAATGTACTTAATTTGAATGTAATAATTATGTTGGTTGTTGTTTGTGGAAGCCCCAGTGAATGAGCCCCATTAACTGAGTTTTAAACATCACTTTAAATGGAAGATCCCCATAGGCCCCGCCCACTCGATCGGATCGGTATCGGCCGATACAGATTCCGGCGATCGGCCCCAAAATTGGCGATCGGAGCATCCCCAAAAATGCATGATCTGTTTGGTATTTTGAGCAAAACACATAGACATGTTTCCATATATCTGAGACCTATAATATATGCCTAAAAATATCATAATAGGAGACCTTTTAAGTTCTTCAAAATGTTCCTGGAGAAGTTCCTGTGGGCGAAAAGAGCCACTAGACATTCGTTCAGTCATTCAGTTCCTGTACAGTCGGACAGGCCTTCTTGAGGAAACCTTTCCCCCACACTCAGCTTCCTGTTTGATGTGCTTGGGGAAGTTTTTAAGGAATCATTTACTTGGAGCTCCTTTCTCCTCCACTCTGTCACACTTTGCCCCTCCTCGGCTCTCTTCTGTTCTCTCCCTTTTAACATGGATGCCAGACTCTGCTTCAGGTTATTACTCTTCATGTAAACCACAGCTGAACTACCGCGACCGGCAGCTGACCCGACTCTATGAAATGGATCTCTTTCAATTTGAATGTTTTCCCCTGTTATTTGTGAGGTAATGGTTATTTAGCAGAATGACTAATACCCCGGTCAGTGCACGTTGCGGGCAGAGTGACTTGTTGCTCTTATGGTTAACGGCTGTGTGATTATTGGGCTTCTCCTCATCCTGCTCCCTCTAGCTTTGCTGTGTTGGGGATTTCAAAATGGCTCAAGGTCTCTGGTAAGCCTGTAAGGGACCCAGCGCCCTAATGTTGTGACGCTTCTAGTCTTATAATATTGGTAATGAACACACAAAGTCATGGCGATTTGTCTTTCATGACTTTTGATGTCAAAATGTTGTCCAATGGTGACTTACATTTCTAAATGTATGTTATGGAGCAAATCTGTTTTCAGGAAAGCATTGTCACCTTAGATAGTAGGTTTGCTTAAAAACAGAACTCTACACAAAAGCTTAAGGGATTATCTAAAAGTTGGATGCTACAAAATCATAAGAAAAGGACCATTTTCAAATCTGACTTTTCTTTTTATCATGTTCATTTAATTTTTGGAAGCAAATTTGGAATTAGGAATAATATTACATTTCTTGAGCAGCCATATATTTAGGCTCTAGTGTTTTGGGAACTTGATACATACTAAAACAGTTGGTATATGTTGGGCCTTTGCTGCTTTAAATTCAACCAATCTTCATATGCCAACTTTATAAAATGTCAATACTGAGACACCCTTGCTTATGTACAGTATTTTGTTGAAACAAGTTGTATGTAAATAACTATTAAACGTTGTGTAGGGAGAAATGTTTGACCATTTTATTGTTTTTAACATTGGCAAACGACTACATGAAATACATGTCATACACAAAACGTTATGGTTGTACTCAAATACCATATGTATTATATATATATATATATAATATATGTGTATATGTATGGTATTTGAGTACAGCCATAACATTTTGTGTATGACATTTCATGTAGTCGTTTGCCAATGTTAAAACAATAAAAAAAATGTTTATATATATATAGCACAACGTGTAAAGTAAGTTCTCCAATTAAGTCAAATACAACATGCCTAATGAAGGTCATCATGCTTCATTTCTTAAATCAACAATATGATTATTTTTGCGTCTGCAAATGTGTGGTTTTCCGCAGAGAGGGATTACTAATATGTTCACAAAACGTATTCAAGACATAAGTTGATAACCATTATTTGAGTATGATTTGTTACAGGCCTGTTATTACCGGACCTAAAACACCTACAGCCGAGTATATACATCTTTTAATTAAGTGAATGTTATCTTGTTTAAAAAAACACACATTCATACATACGAGAACAAGATGGTTATAAGATTGAAATCTCCATGTCCGTTGCTTTTATAACTTTAGAATTCCCACAGGCGGATCCTGGCGCCCTGGCTGAGGATGTTGTGGGATTAAGAAATGTTTGACTGTGCTCTGTGGAGACGTACTGAAGCCAATCAGCTGGGCCTATCAGCTGGTGCTCTCTGCCATGTTTGTATGAGTCCACACTGGAGTTGCCATGGGAACTAGCATTACCCCTCAGGAGCAGCTCCAGCGAATGTACAGTAGCTTGTCCGTGAGAAATGCTTCTGCTGGGTTTTCCAGTCAGGCAGCAAGAACAATAGGATCTGTTGAATTAAGCTGATCATGCCTGCAAGACATGTTGATTATTTATTTACGCAGCTAAATAACATTCATAACACCCTGGCCTCTGGGCTTTACCATCCGTACAGCATACTACACCTTCTGTCTTTTTCGATCCGTCACTTGCCTTGCTCCTGTGATTGTGTATTCATGTGTACTTAAAAAACACACACACACACACAGACGTTCAATTACACAACAAGCTGATGCATCTATCCTCTGTTAACGCCCTTCATTTCTCTACTTGGAAAGCAGAGAGAATGCACTTTTAATTTTCTTACTCCCTCACACCCCAGTATCCCCCTCCCTTCTCCTTCAGCTCTTTAGTCAATGAGAAAGTGAACTCTCCAGTGCTGTGTCTTGACAATCGCTATTTATGTCCCTCTCTGAAAGACGTACTGTGTCTGAAGGGGAAACTCCGCTGTTGGCTGAGCTGTGATCGGTGAGAGATCCTCCTTCACTGTGCACTGAACCGCGCTCTTCTGTTAGCGACAGTCAAACTTTACTCTCGTCTTCATGCAAGATATTTGTGCTCCTCTGCCTCGGGAAGAGCAGCTGCACCTTATCACACAAATCAAATGATCTAATCAGCCGTTTCTGTCCTGCCCAGACAGTACGGCTGTAAACATTATCAGCATCACTTGACGTTTGTTGTTGTCGGGCTGCACAATCTAATCCAAATGTGATCAAAATTGCAATAGTTGGTTAAAGCAGCATTTGTAAAACATATCAATAAAAATCACACCATAATAACTTACATATTTTCAATGATATGTGTTTGTTACAATATTGTTATTCCCTTCAGTCAAAAATAAAAGCAAATGGTTGTATTTTTTAAATCTTTAAGGTTTTTGTTGTTTCCTTTTACCCATTTCATTGACTGACTTTCTGATCAGCCTCAGCCGTACTTAATGGTTATTGGTTATTAATGGTGGCGGGTGAGAGGCAATTTAAATAAAACAATTTAATAAAGTATTTTCTTAATTAAATGAAGAAAGGGATAGGTGTTTTTATTAATTTTTTACAAATGGCATCGCAATGTGAACTTGCGTGAATAAAACATCTTAAAACTCTATTTGCAAGGTATGTTTTGAGTGCGTTGAAAAATATTTCTAAATGTAACTTGCATTATTTTTTTAATCCTAGTAACATATGAACAATAAAAGATTGTTTTTATTTTATTGTTTTTAATTCTGCAAGCAATTTGTCGATATGTAATATATGTATTATTAATAGCAACTTGCAAATATCCCTTAAAATATCAAACATTGCTAATTTAAATCAAACAAGTTTGTACATTATATGTTTATACATGTGATTTATACATTTAAACAGACAATTTAAGCTACAGAATAATTTGATTTGTATGAAAAACTAAATCTTGAGATTAATTTATAATGAAAATATTTCACAGTAGCAGCTCTCTTTGTTTCTCAGTAGAAACAAAGACAGGAGTGAAAGATAGAAATCAGAGAGAACATGAAGCTGAAGTGACTCACACTGAATGGAGACGAGGGGTGGAGTAGAGGAAGATACTAGGTGGTGGAATATGGGGGTGTAAGGGAGGAGGAATGAGTTGCATTGTGATACTAGAGGTGGAGTTTGTGTGAGACTACAACCTGCCTTGTCTTTTAAACGTCCCTTTTTAATCTTGCTGAGACCAGAATACAAAACTCGATTTCATCCCCTAAGCCTCGAGTGGTGGAAATGCCCATTACAAAATATGCAGAACCTGCTGTGGAAGCCATCTTGGAAAAGTTATTGTGGTTCCGTTTTTCTTAAAGGGGACCTATCATGCAAAATGCACTTTGTGATGTCTTTTATACATAAATATGTGTCCCCGGTGCGTCGGGGAACTCACGCAGCGTCAGAAAATAAAACCCTCTCTCTTTTCCTCCGTACCCAAATCCTTAAAAAAAAACGGGTGTACAACGAGCGGATACAGATTTCCATCCGAACTGACGTCGGTGGACCCACAGAAAGTTGCTATCAGAAACAATGCTTGACGTGTTTTGGACGTAATCTCGTCTTTGCTTACATTAGCAAGCCTCGCTAACACTCAGAGCTAACCTGTACTGTGTAGAGCACATGTGTTTAAAAAGCAGGAAATACAAAAGAACTCGCCTTGTGATAAACCCGCAAGAGAAAAAGCATTTGAGCTCCATACTGTTTCAGAAATAATCCTTGACGTGGTTTAAAACAGGATGGAGTTTTATCACAGCAGAATTTAACTTTATCTCCAGTAGAATTCTGATCAGGCATTAGCTCCGCCTCCTCTTCTTTCTTTCTTTTCAAGCTAAGGACCCAAGATCTGCGTTTCTCTAACAGGGCTTCAAAAGAGGGGTTTGAGCAGTATGAGGCATGGCTACAATGGGTGATCTGTTTGATATTTTGAAAAAAAAACTTCACAGACATGTTTTGTATAGGTATGGCCCTACAATATATGTTTCAAATATAGCATGATAGGTCCACTTTAAATGTATTGTTAAAGCAGGCTTTTTTCTATGACACTATTTTGCCATAGCATGGTTTTCCTAAACGATTTCCATTTCCAGTTTATGCATGCTGACCGCACCTGACGGAGACCATTTCCAAAGTCTCTCCAAACACTACCGACCCCCCCCTTCTCACAGTCAAACAAGCCTGTTTTGCGAGCGTAACATAAATTGTGTCCATGAGACCAGAGGCGTTTTTATAAGTCTCTGTGCAGCGATCTGTCCTGAATCCCTGAAACGAGTTAGCATTTTAGCACCAGACTTCTCTGGTTTTGAGTCAATGGGTTTTTCAAAGTGTTTAGTTTAATGCCTGTAAAAAGGTTTGTGGTTAACACAAGCTCAAAACATTTTTACTCCGTTCCCTAATCCCTAAATCAGAGTACGAAACGTGTGACTTCTACTTAGCGCTGGTGACGTGGAGTCCTTCAACCGTGGCGAGGTTTATCTGTAGCATTTTCCTTTTGAGGATTTCATTTCTGCCTCAAAAAAAATGGTGCTCCTTTGTGAATATTATCTTCCTAAACAAATGTGAAAATATTGTTGACATAATTTAATCCCACAGAGCTTCCAAAATCCAATGGAACGGTCCCATTGATTTATCGTGGCAACCAGTGCGATTCGAACCCGAGGGTTGGCGTACAAATGATGACATCCCCCGATCTTTTAAATACAGGGGACTTTTATTGTGAAAAATATACATGAATTATGATACATGTTTATCTCTAAATTAGTTTTGTTTGTGGCTATATCACAATGGCAACAATCCTAAGAATATTGCAGGGAAGAGTAAGCCCCAAACATGACAGGGAATATATATTAAGAATTTATAGGAAATGAAATGCGTTTGACCACCAGTGATAACCATTGATCAGGTAGACCACCTTCAATCAGATAGCCCTGCTGTAATAACAATTACAATCTTTGCTGTGCTCGACTGACGTGCCTCAACAAACCGAGTCAAGCCCAGCCTGCACATGTGTATGGAAAAACACCATCTGTGTGTTTATGCATGTGTGCATATGCATGGTCACTGTGATACAAAATTGGAGGAGTGAACTTGGTTTACCCGGCTCTATGTTGAGCCCATCAGCCCTCATGTGGTTACTCATGGGGTATTGCTTCACTTACCAAGACTGTAGCCGCAGCCAAAACAATGACTACATCGCTTTGTAACAATGCATATCTCGGGACACTAAAACCAAGATGACAAGAGGCAGTGACTCGACCGAAATCACTAAAGAAACTTTGGTCAAAATACATTTCCAACTTTTGATTTAAATTCTTGTCTAGAGCCCTCAATACAGGGATATGTAAAACCAAATGGTGCATCTTATCCTATGATATTACATTTAAGTTGAAGTAGTTGGGTGTGTCATAGTGTACTTATTTATTGTTATATTGTGTATTCTATATATACTATGCTGCTGTAACACAATCATTAAGTAGAGTTATCTATGTATTACTTGATAAATACAATAACATACGAATCATACAGAAGATTTAGCTTCAAGTAAACCAAGAGTTGACACAATATGGAAGAATGACCATTTCAGCGTCCTGTAAGATGGAGACTGCGTTGGCATTGAGGTCTGGCTCACTTCCTGTGGGCATGATGGGATGCATTTATACTCAACCGTTTGTATAAGCATTGTATAAAAATAATAACAATTGAGAATCTTTGTTATTCTTTTCTGACCGTGAAGAACTTCTTAAAAACCACAGGTGGTTTGCTCTCAGTCGTTTTTGTACTACAATAAGTATGGATTATTCTCACTGTTATTTTTGCCCAATGTAGAATGTTTTACATTAGGCTGGGTGTCCGGAGAGCATGAACTTTTTTAATTGTTTCCATTGAAGAGGGAGCGTATGTGGCTTCCTGGGCACAGCGTTTTTTGTTGCTTCTCCCACATTTCTCGTTCAAAATCTCTGAAGTTCTCAGAAAGTCGCTGATGTTCCCACTATCACAATCCTCCGGTTGGTGCTCATGGTGAAAAAAACCTTGACAAACTAAAAGATAGCTTTTAATGATCTATTTGAGCAGCTAAGGGGATATTACAGTACGTCATGCATTGGTGGTGCGAGCGGTGAAATGTTTTCAAGACATGGTTATTGTAGTAGTCACAACTTTTCCCAATGGAAAACCAAAAATAGAGACCACAGAAAAGGCAATATGGACACGCCCACTAACTGTCTTTCCATTTCCAAATGTATCTGCACACAGTTTATCATTTAAATATTTTCTCTTCAGTTGATTGCAGCACTGTAGGACACTAAACCGTTCTATTTTGTTAGCGGTTGGAGGACAATTTTCATACCTATTCGCAATATTGTATATATCCTGTATCCATTGATGATCCTTTTTAAATTGTCTTCTAATTCCTTTTGTCTTCTTGCTTATTTTCAGGTACTGGAGAGAGTGGCAAGAGCACTTTCATCAAGCAGATGAGAATAATCCACGGGTCCGGCTACACAGATGAGGATAAGAAGGGCTTCACCAAACTGGTCTACCAGAACATCTTCACCTCGATGCAGGCCATGATCCGGGCAACGGAGAACCTCAAGATCCCGTTCAAGTACGAGCAGAACAAGGTGTGTACCAGGTGTGAGGGTGAAAATAGGGTTGTGGTCTAAAAAAAATTAAATGGATATCCAAATACATAGGTTATAAATAGCTTTCTGGTTAAATATGTCCATACATAAAAGAGTAGCTAATGAAATGACTGAATTGTTGAAACTGTTAAAAAAAAACGGAGACGTATTTCCCCGATTAGTTTCATACCATGAGTCACGGGATCTTACAATAGCACACTATGTTGTTGCAGAAGTTTTGGTTATTTCAGTTTTGAGATCAAACTATTTTTTTCTCACACATATTCTTGCTGCTTTAGTAGTTGTGGATTATTAAGAATAAGGACATGCCATTTTCTGAAAACGGCAGCAAACACTTAAATAAATAAATAACTATAAAATAAAAAACAACAACAAAAAACTATGAAATCAGCTATTGACCATATCTTACATTTTTTTTAAACAGTATAGGTATGAGCCCAGAATTTGGCAAAGTGTGCACCCTCATGCAATTCAAACTACAGTCAAATAAACCATATGTTCTTGAGAAGTGAATTCTGATATTAAAGTGAGTATTTGTATGTAATATGTATTCTTAAAGGAATAAAGCACTATAGAGGTATTGAATGTGGTCATTATACAAATACATTATATTCTCCTGGACATTTTATTCATAATGACTAATGGCGCTTTTCCACTGCAGGACCTAGCACGGCTTAGTACGGTTTAGTTGCCCCGTCCTGCTTTTTTTTGCTTTTCCACCAGGGGTAGTTCCGGCTCACGGGTACGTTTTCACTTTTTTTCTGGCCCTCCAAAATTGAGGTTCCTACAGAGCCAACAACCGAGATGAATATGCTAAACCAGTGGCGTAAACACTCCCGACTGCTGATTGGTCAGAGAGAATCGTCACAATTGTTGCGCGAGACAGTCCCCAAGCGTCGCATAAGCACCATTTTTTTTAAAACAGACGAGCTACCGTCAACAAATTCATAAAGAAATGGCAGCAACAACAAAAAACACGGCGTGGCACATTACAGCGGGAGCTCGACGGCGAAACGCGAAACGACGCCTGGACTCGGCAACGGCGTCCTGCATCCATGCAGGATGGTAAGTTTTTGCTTACGCTCTGTTCTTTGCTTGAAAGCGTTGTGTCCCTATCTATTGTAAAGCTCACTTCTAACAAACAAGCCTATTTTATCCTTACATTTATGTTCGACAACCCGTGCTTTCATGGAGCCCCGAAGAGCTACGGTTAGCACAGATAGCTTTAGCTAGAGCTATTGTTTGCTAACACCATATGTACCATTGTTTACGTCCAGTTTTCTAGAGTTAAGTAAGAAATAGATCATCATCAGTAAGTAAAATAAGCAATACCACTGTGTGGAAATGCTCTGTTACAAGTAAAGTAACGTACCAAAAGTAAAAGTGGTAAGAATCACTATTAATGTTGCAGCTAGTAAAATTGTGTGTGTGTCATCCTAATATATTCTTGTATATTTTTCATTGTTAAGTATTGTGCCGCAGACACATGGACCTGCACTGCTTTCCACTTATTTTGGACTGAGCTGATTTTTGCACTTTAAACTGGTCTCATATTTATTCATACTTATATTCATTTGTAATGATTCATTTACTTCATTACTGTATATTTGTACATACTCATAAATATGTATATATATATTTATATTCATTATCAACAGGCTGAACATAATGTAATTCACTTTCACAATCATTGTAAACATCTAGGGCCAGAACTTTCTTTAGTTCATCCTTACTGTTGTTCTGTTTATACTTATATATGTTATTCTTATATCCTTATGTGACCTGTACCTGTCCGGTGTTTTTCATTCTTATTGCTGTCGCTGCTATAACACCTGAATTTCCCTACGGTGATTAAAAAAGGTTTATCTTATTGTCTTCCAGGCAAGAGGAAACGAGGAGAGGAGCAGCTCACAGTCCTGAGGGAGATGCACAGTGCAGATCTGGCCCAGCAGGAACTGCACCTGCAGCTGGCCTTAGTGGCCTTTTACACTTGCATTTACGTATATAGTTTTGCTGTGTTTTACACTTTTGTATTTATGTTTATAGTTTTGCTTTGTTATTATTATGGTTCATGTATTTGTGTCTGGATATTTGTCTGTTGATGTAGGACATGGAGCTGCTGTGACGCAAGTCAAATTTCAGACCTGATCTGACAAATAAAGTAATATCATATCGTATCGTATTTGCACTTGTTCGATGATTAAACTGTTTGTTTGTACAAGTATTTTTATCGTGATAACCTCTGTGTTAATAGTAGATCTAATCAAACAGACAGACAGACCACAAAACAACTTCCTTAATTTATTAGAAAGATTTTCTTTTCATGATCTGTCATTTTCTCAAATGTTCTTATTCAATTCAAATATTTACTAAATGGTCAATCATTTGACAAACACATGTATATGTGAAAGAGTAGAAAAGATTGATTTATGTTCAATACAATTTACAATCAGTACAATGAATGTGTTGCGCATCAGACCCTCTCGTATGTCACTGCCCTCCTCCTCTGCACCTTGTGCCACTGCTACCCCAGGCTCTGCTGCTGGTGGTGCATCCCATTCATCATCACAGGCCTCTCCATGACATTTGTTGCACAGATAGGTTTCCTCAGACGTCCTGAAGTTCTGCACCCACTGAGTGTGTGTGAAAGATGGAATAATCACACCCCACCACTCGGTAGCTCGGTTGAACGTACAAACTCAAGGTCTGCGGCGGCGACTTTGCAAATGGTATAACTTCTGAAATGCACATAAAAAAGCATACATATTTAATATGTAAAAGTGTTAGCTACAATTAATTAAATACTTGAAACACTGGTCGTATAGTGAGCGTGACCCTAAACACATTGCTAGTTAGCGAACGTTAGCTTACCAAGTAGCGTTGTCGTTTTGTAGTGATCAGTCGTCTTGCGTTGTAGGGTTGCCCAAACTCTCCTGTTAGCTTCTTCTGTATTTTGTCTTGCTATACGCAGCCTTTTCCGAAACAAAGTTTGCCTCCTTGCTGTGATAAAAAGAACCAAGTACACGATCGCTTCCATATCCTCCATTGTTATGGTGTTTGAGAGTTGTGTCGCATTGAAGATGACGTCAAGGCAGTTATAGGCAGCGTCGCTCTGCTCGCTGAACAGCCGATCACCCCGCCTACACTGCGTCGTTACTATAGTTACCACCCCAGTTACTAACTGTAATGGAAATGCAGCTTAAAGTGAGCCTGGCCTACCAAGGCCAAACCATACCGTACTAAGCCGTGCTAGGTCCTGCAGTGGAAAAGCGCCATAAGAAAGCCCTGCTTACTTTGAGATTTCAAGGCTATCACTTCATCATTTCGATCGTGAATGGATTTCCTCATAAAATCCTCACCTACTAAACTGACTTGTTTAAAGTGCTCTCCTTTGCTCTCCTCTCCAGAGTAATGCCTTGGTGGTGCGTGAGGTGGACGTGGAGAAGGTCTGCTCCTTCGAGCAGCCGTACACCAGTGCCATAAAGATGCTGTGGACGGACCCTGGCATCCAGGAGGCCTACGACCGCAGGAGAGAGTACCAGCTCTCTGACTCTACCAAATAGTAGGTCCAACTTATTCATCTACAGGATTCGTTTTTAATCTGTCGAAGCAGTATCACTTAAACTGTAGCCTGTGAAATATCCATTGCAATGCGATAAAACTGGTAAATAACTGTTTCGATAGTTTAAACATGATAAAATGTAACCACAGTTGCATTGAAGATTGCTAATAAACCATATTGAGTAGTTTTCTACCTGTGTCACTATATACTACATCTGAAGAAAGGAAAAGAGGGTTCAGGCAGATGTGGAGAAGAGGAGGAAATGTTGACAGGTTTATAAACAACTGCTAATAATATCAGAGCTAATTCCAACCTGCATTCATCCATTTCAGACTAAGAGGGCTCCTTTTTAAATAATTGAGGTTTTAGGGTGAGAAATAAAGTTTTAATAATAAATGTATTTATATAAACTGTATATATTTATGAGGCACTTGTGGCTATATGCATATTGCTTTGGTTCTCAAACTCCCAATTTGTTCGCAAGCAGATTTCTAGGGGAAAACATATTAAAAGTGTTCTTTAATGTTATAAATGTCCTTCCCTTTGGAACTTATCCTATGGTAACATTTTGAGACATCAAAAAGCATTCGGCCACTTGCATCAATATGCAAAACGTTTATTTGGGGAACTAAAAGAGTTTGCTAAAGCATATTTAGTTTCAGAGTGCATCTCTAAAGTGTATGGATAGATATTGGATCATTCACATGAAGATTGATTTGAAATGGAAGAACATTTCCTTTCCTTTTTAATCCACCCCCTTTTTGATGGTAGTATGTTCTTTTGACAGAGCAATTGTTTTCCGACCTGTGCATCTTTATCATGTGTTCCTTCCACAGTTACCTTAACGCTTTAGATCGAATAGCGACAGCGGAGTACATGCCCACTGAGCAGGACGTGCTGCGGGTCCGAGTGCCCACCACCGGCATCATCGAGTACCCCTTTGACCTGGAGAATATTATCTTCAGGTACTGGTGTCAGGTGCTGCTGATGAGGCCACCGATTGGCTAGCTGCTCCACAGTCTGCCAGACAGTTGGAAACCGTTGATGCCGCTATCTCCATCTACTCGGCACTTTAACACATCCCTGATGGTACACTCTCAAAGACCAAAAAATCCCCTCCTGTCGAGTCTTTATAGAAAAGGGAGTCACTTTGATTCTTCACCTAGGTTGTCAAAGTTGGCCTCTGAATGCTAAATCATCATTTTGAGTCCAGTTTAAAGCCCGAAACCTTCACAGATGATAAACTTGAGGAATATTTTGTCTTTGGGAGCTGCCATCAAGGATGAAGCTACATTTCTAAGAGAACGTTTCGGGGGGTAGAGGTTCAAAACGTCACCTCCTCCCCTCATAACTCTTGGGAATGGTTTTCTGTGATTACATCTGGACTAGTCCACTTTCGGGGGAAGGGGGGGTGCTGTTTCTGCTGTTATGCTTCATCTTCTCTTTCCTCCCTCCCTCTCTCTGTCTGTTGTCCTTCCTGTCTCTAGCTATCTAAGTGATCTGGATCGTATTGCTGAACCGTGCTATCTACCGACCCAACAGGACGTGCTTAGGGTTCGAATCCCAACCACTGGGATCATAGAATACCCTTTCGACTTGCAAAGCATCATTTTCAGGTAGAAGAAGAACAACATTACTTTGTCTAACCCCACTTCTGTACCCTGTTTTCATTTTATAATCCAAAAAAGCCATCTTAAGTCTGCCATCAATGTCACCTACAACATTGTTTTATTTCCTTATTTTGTCTGAATGTCCCAAATCCATTCTCACATTGGAATGCATTCAGTATTTTAGTAAATTGAGCCAAAAACATGTAGTTGGACAAATTGAATTCACTATTTTGATCATTGATTAGTATTTTAAAGTTTAACATTTCTATTCTACTTTATTCTGGGACATCCGTTCAATCATAACAGTACAGTCGACTTTATTCTCCTTGTTTTTATTTGATGAAAAACCCTAATTAATGCTCACCTTGGTGACAAATAAACGCCTCGACATGATTCGCCAGTTGGAACAACACGGTCAGTTCTATTTGGTCGCCCGTCAGTAATTGACTTTTAATCCAGTTTTATGTGAATGATTCCCGTTTTAGATCTTGGTTGTTTTTAAATATGTATTTTAACTTGATGAAGGATTTTAGTCATCTAACGTTTGGGTCTTAAGTTATTTGAGAAACGAGCAGACAAATGTTAGCCGCGTCTGAGAGACTTCATTCAGTGTTGTAATCACCTGGTTCATCCGCTGGGAGACGCAATTTGTTAAGACTTTTTATAGAGCACCAGTTAATTGGCCGAATAAAAGATAATGAAAATATACATGTTATGACGTACTTCCAGGCTTTATTACAAAGCCGTAGTTGTAGCATGTTTAGTAACTGAAAGGCTCATCAAGGCAGTATTTCTGATAATAGTTTTCTTTGTAGCAGGGTGTCCGCGGGGTCGTAAAAACTATTACAAGTTGATAAATCAATTTAGCGAAAATTAAGGCTATTCAAAAGTAGTAAACGGCATTTTCCAAGGTGTTACATTTTGTAGCTTGTTTTCAATAAGTATATAACTGGTCCAAAGAGGTTGTATTCTACAGTCTGCCTGAATGTAATCATTGCGTAGGTGTGTAGTGTGATTCTGTGTAGTTTATTTATGGCATCCCGTTGGGTTTGACGTCATCTGAACAGGACATCGCACGCTCACTGCTTGATAGCGCACGAAGCTCCGTTTACGCCGGTTGCTAAGCAACATCGTTATGGGGAAATGCAAGTCTGCGTCCAAATGGTTGGAAGATAAGGAGGAAGGACAATCAATACTGTATATAGTCAATGTGAGGTAAAGTGTGTCGCCAAGGTAACCGGTTAGAACTCAAAGTGGAGATGAGGTCTTAAAATGTATGGAAAGGGTCTTAAAAGGGATTAGCTTCCCTTCCTCCCCCTTTTGCAAAAAAAGAGAGGAGGTGAGGAGATAGTGTTGGACCCGGGGAACAACAGCGATCACAGAAGAGTGCAAATCGATAGGAAGCCATCGTGTCAGCCCCCTCCCACGCCTCGCAAAGCTGGAAATAACTGTGCTCACAGAGGCTGAAGAGGCTCCCAGCTGCTGATAGTGGTGCTGACTGTGAATCACTACAACCACTGCATGACTTCAACTCTGTGTGAAGGGACTGGAAATACAAATATGAAGTGGGAAGGAATGTTAGAAAGCCTTTATCCGTCCCACAGCGGGGAATTTAACAGTGTTACAGCAAAAGGACGGTGCAGATTAAATTAGTAATTCATATTAAATAAAGAGGAAATATCACAGAAATTAAATACAACTCCAGTAAGTAAACATCCAAGGTACAAATGTGTGTAAGTGATCAAATAAGTGTTGAAGTAGTAACATTACTAATTGAAAAAGTCCTAGTTTAGTGATTTTCTTTTTCAATATTTCTTTCCAAAATGATGTTACAGGGTAAACAAACCAGATGAGTTATAGTTCGTGATGAACATTAATCGATAGGGTGTAATACCAGAAACATCATTTGTTTTCACAGAAACCTTAATTGTCAAATCTAACCAGAGGATAATTAGTTATCAATAAATTACACTTTGTTTATAAAGCACAATTTAAATGTAACACAATGTGCCCTCTCAGCCCTGGTCTGGCGGAAACACTGATGCCAACCCTCCTCCCAATCTGAAGTCATAGCAACGCATACAAATAAAGAAAACGCTTTATAGCAACATAACTCAATGCCCCCAGAGGACCAAATAAAACACAACTCTATCAAATTAATTAAAAGCAAAACTAAAGCGGTGGGTCTTGAGTTGGCTCTTAAAATGAACACTCAGTAATGTTCTGAGTTGAATTCATCCAGCATTTTTCCCTTCTTTCATCAAAGATATGAACAAAATGTCTAATTCTTATCATTTTTTCCATTTCATATATTTAATTCACAAGATCCTTCCATTGTGAGTTTGTATAGTTATCATTTGTTTAAATATTGCTACTTTTATTACTAGCAATAAGTGGGAATCTTTGTTCCTGTTCTAGTGTTTTCCAAAGTAGTGATTTATGACGAGGAGCTGTCGTATTCCTGTTCTTAAACAGGGAAGATACCTGATGCAGGATTTCCTTGGGCTGAGACTGGTGTATAGTAACAACATGTGGCGTTATACTTCCTCTGTGTGCAGTTGACAGAGCTGCAACAAGGCTGCCTTTCATACACCATCGCCTTTAGGCCTGCTTCCTCCTGGCTTTTGAAGTCACACAAAATGTCACTTCACTTCAGCGTAGTGGAACTTATCGTACAAAATAAGTCACTTATTCTCACTATAGAAAAAAAACAGGAGGTTGTCTGATGTGAAGGAGTTTTGTTTAAGGATGGCTCTTGTGCTGGACTTCCTTAAATGTTTTACTGTCTTGCTTTTCAATAAAACTGGGTGAATCTTTCTGGAATAGAGACTCAAAACTTAACTTAAGATGTATTCACTTTTATTTATTAGTTTCTCTCCCCGCGCCTTTTATTAAATGTTATGTCTAGCAGCATTTTTAGCACTAAAAGCCTCAAACAAAAAATGATGTTGACATTACAACTAGTTTGTCCAAGCATCAGAATCAGAATCGGAATACCTTTATTAGTCCCACGGAGGGGACATGTGCGTAGCTACAGCAGGACAAAGAGCCACAGACAGCTTAATGTTACATAATGTTAAATGTGACATGCATTCAAAAAAAGTACTAAGTTATGATATAATAAAAAATATAATAAAAAAGTTACTTAATTTCAAAAAATTCATCCTGTAACAGTTCTACGGATTTAGCAGCCAGGTATATATTACAGTTATTAACGGCATCTATATATATTGCACATCGAGCACATATTGCACATAGTTGGTTGGTATTTAACAGCAGCAAGTTACACAATTTACAAAATACACACCGTGTAACAGTTCTAAGGATTTAGCAACCAGGTATATAGTTATTAAAGGCATTTATATATTGCACATATTGCACATCGTTTGTTGGTATTTAGCAGCAAGGGGTGATGTAGTCTGTGTTGTGGTGCATCGCTCTGTGTCTCCTACTTTTACAATAAAACCGATTAATCAAGGCTTACAAGCTCATGTTTCATTTTCCTCTTTTTACATTTTTTCACCATGATTTTTCCTAATCGTAAATATTCAGTTTTTTCCTTCAACCACTCCCCCGATGTCTATCCGTTGCTCCTCTCATATTCCCTCATATCCCTCACATTTAGCACCTTTTTACATGCACTTCTAAACTAGAGCATATTTCTTATCACTTTCCATCTCTTGCTTGAACTCTCCTGCTCACACACTGCAGAGAAAAGAGGGAAGATGGCATTGTTTGCACACACACACACACACACACACACACATACACACACACACACGCTGTTCTTCTTTCTTCTGTTTTAAATATTCTCGGTGCAAAAAGATGCGTTTGTCTTGAACTATGCTAGTCTCGTTATAATGTGAAGGCAGCAGTAATTGTTAGACCACGCTGGCCTTGAAACGTATGATTGGCCATCAAAGATAAATGCCTCTTTAATGCACTGAGAATTAGTTTTAACGTAAAAATGTCTGTCTTTGGATCCTGGGATTCTGTTTGAAATGCATGCTAACATATGTGCTACTACTGTGATCCTGAGTTTAAACAATACAGATCTAGAGATGTATAGTTTTAGAGCTAATTGTCTCTTTCCTCTGATCAGGATGGTGGATGTGGGGGGTCAGAGGTCAGAGAGGAGGAAGTGGATTCACTGCTTTGAGAACGTCACCTCCATCATGTTTCTGGTGGCGCTCAGCGAGTACGACCAAGTCCTGGTGGAGTCCGACAACGAGGTGAGACACACATAGAAAGAGTTATTGTTTACAAATGGTTTGAGTACATTCACAAAATGTTACCACACTTTAAGGGGTCCGACAATTCTCCAAATCTCAGTTCCGGGTTTGTTTTGTGTTTGTGAGAATACAAAATCTGTGTTTCATTATATCAACTACACTTAGGTAGATTCACTTGAAGAATTTCCTTAACATACATTTAAAAAATAAACAAACCAGTAACTTTTATTAGTTTTTTGCACAATTTTCTTTGGTGCAATAAACATCCAATCAACATGAATTTAGGAATGCATTATTATTTTCTAACAACTCGGGCTTGATTGAAAGACTCCATTCACAGAAACAGTAATCTGATCGTTGCAAAACACTTTTTTATTCAAGCTTGAAAGAAACTAAATGCAACTCAAACTGTTTAGCATGTCTGTTTTAGCTGATGCGACACACCAGAAAAAGACCAGTAGTGTAAATAGCAACAGGCATTCTTGTCTAAAAAAGCACTTGTCGGCAATTTTTTGCATTTTTTTGGCTCCTGGGGTTAAACCAGCCAATATGCATATTTATTTATGCGTCACATTACAATTAGCTGCACTTTTATCCAAACTACCTACATTAAGTGCAATAGACCATAAAGATAGAAACTTACAAGAGAAGTAAACATGCAGGTTAATCAGGGTTAAATACTTACTCTGAAGGTGGCCAGAAACACGACTTCAAATGAAGGCTAATCTTTGCTGTGTAAATGGATGTTTAAATAAGCAACGTGATCAAGTTCACCGTATCCATTTTCTAAGCTCATTATACGTCAATGTAATGTTCCCAGCTTTTAGGTGACATTTTAAAGAAGCTTTATTGGCATGATCATATCAAAAACCCAGTATTGCAACAGCACATCGCACAATGTGGTATGTAACAACCATGTTAAAAAATAATAATAATTAATATCATCAAGAATATTAAAGGTCCCATGTCATGGCCATTTCTACTGATCATAATTCCATTGTTGAGGTCTACTAAAATATAATTATATTGTTCAATGTTCCAAACTCACATTGGTTTCTCATACAGCATCTCTGTATAGTATGTGTATTCACTCTCTGTCCTAAACGGCTTGTTGGAGCTCCTGCCCCCCCCTTCCCTATGAGCCCAGTGGCCCTCTGCGAGACAGCGAGACACAGCGAAACCCAGCCCGAACACACACACGCACACACCCGCAGCCTGGCTGGGAGTTTGTGTGTGTGCCCAGGCTGAGTTCCGCGGTGTCGCGCTGTCTTGCCGTCTCGCCGGCTAGGGATGCCAGAAACTGACCATGATCGAATTCGCAAATCGGACAGCCCCGTCGAATATTAATCGATTATTCGCGTGTGAGGAAGTCCGCGGATTGGTCCAAACGTAACGGCTCCGCGGACGTTACGTTACTATACCCGAAATACGTAGATAGCAGTAAAGAAGTAAACAATGGAAAAAAAGAGAAATCCCAAACGAGGCGTTCTGGGTTAGCATAGACAGGTATTTTCTGTGTTAGAGTTTTACTCGCTACAGGGTGTACTTTGAGGGTTTGTGACTCTGCAGACCGTTTACATGCAGAACAAACTTCCTAACACACAAGGGGACGGGTAATAACCGGAAAAGCATGTCATGGGACCTTTAAATTGTAAAGGTAATTTCCTCTTAGTCCCTCAGAAAAAACAGAAAGGCCTTCTATGTCTTTACTCCACAGATGTGTAGTTTGTCCATGTGTGCTCCCTCAGAGAGAATTACGGCTAATAAAGCTAATGTGCTCGGCCCCTGCTTGCCCTCCGCTCCTCACAACAAACCCTTTCTCCGACCCGGTCATATGACGGCTGCGTCTCATAATCCGGACCCAGCTGCCAGCCGCTCTCTATACACCGCCTCAATGTTTGTCCGCTCTGATAACGGTGTGTTAATGCACACAAACTGTACTTTATCTGCACTGGGCCTGCGCAGGTGTGAGGCCTTATTGTACACACAGGCACAGAAATATGTTTTCATTTTAGCCGGTTGCTGCTTTATCTGCTTTTGCTGCTTGTAATAAAAGACTGCATGGAGCTCGACAAAAACCCCTTGACAAAAAGCCAACGGGATTTTTTGTTGGATTTTGGATTATTGCAGAAATTGAGACAAAACAACTATCTATGATACTTATTGTTTTATTCAGCAGGATAATCTCCAAATATTAACACCAACTTTAAGATGTTCAAATGCAATACAAAAAGGTAATGTTAGGCCATAAAAAAACTACAGCAGGGTGCATTACTTTGCCACCACTGCTAAGCTAAACAGACCAATGTTATAGCGTTGACGTTAAGTAGTGTCCTTTCGCTACTTCATAGCAACTGCCATTTTTTTTATTACATGTAGCTTCACAAGTGTGTCATTTACTGACATGTTATGCTGTAGAATAACATGTAAACATGATTGGACTCACTTTGTAACCTGCTTCTATCGGCTAGCGTTTCAACACATTATACACGATAGAGTGGCAAAGTCACGCCCTTCTACTTCCGCCCCATGGGACCTTATTTCTGAACAATTATGCATTGAAGTCAATGGAGAGCGAAAGATTATCTTTCGATCCCGTTTGAATTGTGCCACGAATTACACATATGATGTTTGTCAATCTTAAATAATCATTTCCATGTCACAAAAGTCACAGTTTGGAACCGACTAACTCCCCTTGTGTGTATGTACAGCTCTCAACATGCCCAGACTTGGAGTGATTTTCACCTCTTTTAATACTTTTCGCCTCATTCTGAAAGAAAGAAGTGAAATGTGCCAACGTGACGGCCGTCTTGGTGTGTGGTGCGAGATGGGAGATGTAGTTCATTGAGCGGTGCACGCAAAAAAAAGTGTTACTTCACAGGTTTACGACACATTTTTTTGACTTGCAAAATTATCTTTTAAATTGACAAACATCATATGTGTAATTCGTGGCACAATTCAAAGGGGATCGAAAGATAATCTTTCTCTCACAACAGAGCTGGCCAGCAACCAATCAGAGCAGACTGGGCTCTGGTTTCAGACAGAGGGTGAAAAGAGGTTCTGCAGCACAGGCAGGATGAGAACAATAAAGAGCTTTTTGAACATTAAAGCAAGGAGACAGTCGAGGCACAAACTACAAATATGACCTGAAAATGAGGATTGTGTTAACAGCAGACCTTTTTTTATGTCTTCTAACTGAAAAAACAAACATCCAAAGAACCATTGTCTTCGAGTAAAGGGAAGTGCTTCAATGCTAACTCATTTGAGGGCTTTAGGACTCATTCCTGCACCACTGTGTCACACTGGTGCTGTAACTGAGCTCCGTTCCTGAATGTTAGAGTGCTGAGACGAGGCTGTGCTGCGTTCAGGCGTCACTGTCTGCTCAGATTATCCGGTTGCGTTGACAGGCGAGACTTTGACCCTTCAGAGCAGTCCGAGCCTGACGAGATTGTTTTCAAACATCTGTGATTTCATCGGGTCAGGATCATATTAAGACTCGCCGAGACTAAACTGTGGGAGTGATGCTGGCAGCGACAGCAGTTCAGAAAGAGAAAGAAGACGGCAGCTCTCAGCTTTAAGTAGTTTACATAAGGAGGCTTCCAGCTCCACTTTTTAGGATTGCTAGACAGTTTTCTTTGGAGGAATAAGTCTTAGTTTTGACAATTTTTGGTGTTACTCATCCGTTACTACAAAAAACCCTGTATTCACCGTGAATGCTGCACTCAACTGGATGACATACAGCATAAAT